>VYZQ01009471.1:2309-43229 GCA_013400655.1 Mystacornis crossleyi
CAACATTCCTCAGTAACCTGTTCCAGTGCCTCATCACCTTCACAGTAAAGAATTTCTTCTTAATATCTAACCTAAACCTGTCCTGTTTCCTTTTGAAGCCATTCCCCCTTGTCCTATCACTACATGCTCTTCTAAAAAGTCTCTCTCCATTTTTCTTATGGGATCCCTTCAGGTACTGGAGGGTCCAATTAGGACATCCTGAAGCCTCATCTTGTCTGAAATACTGCTGGTCAATATTTAGCTTTACAATGAATGTTTTGCATAGTTGAACCTGCTAGCTGTTAAAGGCTCTGCTGGTAATGCAAACGGTTACACTTTGAGGAACTCTTGTTACATACACAGCTAACAAGAGCTATATCCCATTTCTCCTCATGGGTGCAAACACCGAAAGCCTTCACCAGCAAAGTGCCCTGTCACAGACAACAGGAGACATTGTCCTCGAAGCTTCCCCTGGAAGCCGCAGCTGAGGAAAAACTGAGGGGGCATTGCCAAGAATAGAACCACAACTCATTTTCCTGTGATGGGGAAGCCCTGCTGTTTCAGTGCTTTTATGGATTCAGGGCTCTTCAGTTCCAAAAATATAAACAGATTACAACTATGATGTCTTATCCTCTGGGGCTCAGACACAACTTTGAATTGCACTTCCACAATATTGTCCAAATAGAGTACTCATAATTCTAGTTAGAGTTTCTTTTCTAATGTTAAAAATTTACTAGTAGAACCAGAAACAGGATCTTCGTCTTTCCTGCCAAAGCTGGAAAGTGCTGAAGAGGAGTGGTGCCCACTTTCAAGAAGACCTAATTTAATAGGTTGCTCATGGCATCCATTAGATGGATGTTTCAAGGTGAAAAAACCTACCCTGTCTTAATGTCACAAAATGTACACAGAACCTGACAAAAAGCAGCAAAAAGGCATCTTCCACCTGTCAGCATGAACCAGCTGTATCATGGATAATGGGAGGTAGATGCTACTTTAGTAGCTAAAACTGATCCAGGTGGGTTGGCATTATGCTACATCCTAAAGGTTCTCCAATGCTACAGAAGAAACACTGTCTATACTGACCACATTAATACGGCAACTTTTCTAGCAAATAGACCTTTTATATATGTAAAAGGAATTTTGGAGCCAGCAAATTAAAATGTTTATTTAGGATATGCAAATAAGCAGGAAAAAATAATCAGCATTGAAAACTCAGTTTTTCTGTTTCAACTCATTGGTTAATTTGGCATTTCCAGTGATTACATCAACAGGCTAAGAAACTCTTTAAAGTCCAGATACTATGATCATATTGATTAAACAGCAAAAATAACCTGTCTTCAGTTTAAAGGAGAAATGCAGGTTGTACTTCCATCATAAAGACAACTGCTGCTATGTAGAGTTACTAGGTCTTTGTTTCATAGTGATGGTGTAGTAAAGTGAGTTGTGCACTTTTTTTGCACCTTAAATCTGTGAATGGAAAATTTACTTCTCGGCTGGTTAAACTCTTCCTACTGGCCTTGTTCAAGTGCAGACTGATATTACTACAATCTTTTAGGACACTGTTATCTGTGAAGCTCTTCCTGTATCACAAAGATACAACGAGGACAAAAAAACTCCTATGAAAAACTTAGAACAGCTAATCAACAGCAAAACTGGAGGAGCGAGGAGGGAGATGGAGTGGAAGCATCCTCCTGCAGAAGAGTGTTCTTTTGCTCTTAATGCTGGACAGTCTCAAAGTGGTAGTAGCCATGTCTTCATTCCCTAAAACTTGCTCCTAAATGCAGAACAAGTGACAGCAGGAAGGGAGGGTAGGAACAGCTACAACTGTTGTCATGCTCAGCAATTAGAAAACACCTTAAAAACTGAAGGGATCTTGAGAACTCTTCTAAGGAGCAGAGAAATTTCTTTCTGACTCTTGCAGAAATTTTAACTTGTGCTGGGTACTACAGCCATTTTCTATTATAGAACTAACATGGTATCTGGTATACAGAACATTGATAGCAGAAGCATAAACTACCTCTCAAAGACTTGGGTATCTCCAATTTCTTCCATCACTCTCTTGTGAGGATTTTTCAGATCCTTTCAGATCCACTACTCATAATTATGAATTAACTTATCAAAAATTCATATTAAAACCCCACCACCATATCACCCAACAGTGGCAAAGAAGAACGTACTTTTTATAGTTTAAAAAAAATTAATCCTAGGCTGGATCCCATCTTCATTTGCACTCATATAAGCCCGTAATAATTCAGTGCCTCCAGGTGAGTCCTTCCATAGTTACATGGAAGGAATAGAATTTGATTCTCAACATTTTTGTATGNTCTCAGAATATCTCCCAGCTGTAATGCCTAAATAGAAAAATAAAGAACTTAATCTAATGAATATTGATCTAAACATGAAATTTGACTTCTCAGAAAAAGCTATTTGCTATGTTTCTAGAAAGGTTCTGTAATACTGTATACGATGATCAAAAGCAGCTGCTAGATCCAAAATAGAGAAGAAAGAATCATCATATATTTGACTTATAAGAACAGTTCCTGTCATTAAAAGAAAGACAGGCTATGAAATTACTTTAGAGTTAGGGTTCAAATCATTCAATAGTCATTGCTTTTCAAAACTGTATTTGCAATTGCAAAATAATTGCATCCTATTGTAGGCAATGAGGTGAAAATTAACATTAATATGCATTAGAACATGTCAGATTCTGAACTCATAACATTTATCAGGATTGAGAGAAGACTAATTATGTTAATTACAAGAAGGCAAAATTTTCTATTACAGCTGAGATGGACATGAAACAAGCCCTATAATGGCCTAGATAAGTGAAATCTAAAATTAATGGAAGTATCCTCCTGCAGAAGAGTGTTCTTTTGCTCTTAATGCTGGACAGTCTCAAAGTGGTAGTAGCCATGTCTTCATTCCCTAAAACTTGCTCCTAAATGCAGAACAAGTGACAGCAGGAAGGGAGGGTAGGAACAGCTACAACTGTTGTCATGCTCAGCAATTAGAAAACACCTTAAAAACTGAAGGGATCTTGAGAACTCTTCTAAGGAGCAGAGAAATTTCTTTCTGACTCTTGCAGAAATTTTAACTTGTGCTGGGTACTACAGCCATTTTCTATTATAGAACTAACATGGTATCTGGTATACAGAACATTGATAGCAGAAGCATAAACTACCTCTCAAAGACTTGGGTATCTCCAATTTCTTCCATCACTCTCTTGTGAGGATTTTTCAGATCCTTTCAGATCCACTACTCATAATTATGAATTAACTTATCAAAAATTCATATTAAAACCCCACCACCATATCACCCAACAGTGGCAAAGAAGAACGTACTTTTTATAGTTTAAAAAAAATTAATCCTAGGCTGGATCCCATCTTCATTTGCACTCATATAAGCCCGTAATAATTCAGTGCCTCCAGGTGAGTCCTTCCATAGTTACATGGAAGGAATAGAATTTGATTCTCAACATTTTTGTATGGTAAGTTTGAAAGCAGACTGCCTCTTTGTTGCCCACCAACATTTTCTGGAATGCATGGTGGCATGCACAGGAGGGAATTTCAAGTAAAATTGAAAGCAGAGCTGCTACTAATTTTTCAGTAGGAAGACTTCATCTTTTGTTTTAAGGGAAATGAAAATGCTATTTTCCCACTGGATACAGTCCTAAGTCTGCTTTCAGCAATTAATTGGTATGATACAGTGGGCTGTTACTCTTTTTGTAAATCATATGGTTCATAATCACTTGTAGAAAATAATTTGATACATGAAACTATATTCTTCTCTTGATAGGTCTGCCTGTGCAGATGAAAAGCCTGTGAAAACTGTGCTGACTCGAGAAGAACATTCATTCCAAAAATGGGAAGGATTTTAACTTTCCTAAATACAAATTATTCAAGAAAGCTGAAGTTTTTACATCTCATCCATAATTTCTGTTATCTCTTCAGTTATCCTAACCAAAGCAGTGGACATAAACTTGTTACCCAGAGATACCAGAGAGAAGTCCATGCACTTCCTTAGGGGTTGCAAAAAGTATGTATCTTGTTAGCATGTACAAGAACTAAAGTACTTTTTTTATATCTTCACAGATAAATTGTGAGGAGTTTGAACATTCTTTTAAGATTAAAAAACCCACGGATCTAAGGCTCTGGGATGATGATCATGAGTGATAGCTGTCTCTAGAATAACACATTCTGTAACGAGGCACAATCTAAACCAACAGGAGGTAATACTTCATTGAGCTTGGCCCAAGATTGTGAAATAGGTGCTCTCACTCAATAAGGATCAAACTTTTCACCTAAAACAAAAGGATACATGCCTTCAACCTTGCTTTTTTGCAAATATGTAGGAATATATGCAAGAACAACACTGAAGAAACAGCAGGAACCTTTTGCTACTGCACATATTATTTATATGTGGGAGAATAGCATAAATGTCTATCAAAAGAATGACAAATGTTGATCTTTTTCAGTTATTCTTCATCTTCTGCAATAAACCCCATCAGAAGTAGGCAGAGCAAGAGAGGAAGTATATTTATGTATTTATGTATACTCTCAATTCATGTTTATTCTGTGATATTGTGAGAAAGGTGAAACCAAAAGGATATTTAAGTGATGCACCTTAAGAGAGTAGGATTCAGTGAAACAAACAATAAGCTAAGATACATTTGCATTTTCTTTGTTACAAACAAAGATGATAAATGTCTGCTAATCTACCTTCAGAGCTGTGATTTGTCACAACAGATTTTGGCAACTGCACAGTGCGACAGCTGGGATGAAAAAATGTCAGTGAGGCATTCAGAAACCTCTGGCTTCAGATAGAAGCTATTGTTTATTTGCAGATTTACTAGCCAAAGGGGCTTGAAATGCAAAAGCATACAAGGAATAGAGATAATTAGGAAAAAAGCCCTTAGAGAACACTAAATATATAAGGTAGGATGGTGTTCTTCTGAAATACCTTGTCTTCTCTTTCAAACTTGGACAACATCCAGACTAAAAATAGTGTCCGTGTGAGACCGAATTTGCAAGTTGTCACCTTGTTATCTGCAATTTGTTAAACAGTGATAGAGCTTAAAACACAGATTCAGAGATTTTGAGACAGCCCATCACTCCTTGTCCTTCCATTCAATTGCACATAACAGTTCTTCTTAACAGTTCTCTAACCCAGTACCACAAGTCTCATTGAAAAATAGCTCTCGTAGTTTTCCTTTCAGAACTGCCACTAGACTGGCAAAGTATCTGAGGGTGAGCAAACAGATTGACCTTTTTCTTGAGAACTGCTGGATAAAGCCCTAGAAAACTGCATCACACTAAAGACTAAGTTTTGCCAATCATTGTATCCATTTTTAAATACAAGTGTTCTTTGGACTATGCATACTAAAGAAGTTTCCTTGCAGGTACACAAGGGGCCTGTATGCTATTAATAGCAAGAGAGTCCTTGTAAAAAAGATTCCCATGATTATTTACTGAACTCTACAATAGTCAGTTCTGATGAAAGACGAACTGACAAGTAAATAATTCATTTCCTGAACTTACCCAATACTATTTTAAAAATCAAGTTTAATGCACATTCAAGCATATAATAGCAAAGAATTTTCTAGATATGTCAGATAAATTGCTTTCACATATGCCAGTATTGGTAATCACAAAATCATTGCTAATGACTTCTTTTTTTTGTAGATTTTCTTCTTCTTTTTCATTATTCAGGTTTTTACTTGAAAGACAAATATCATGGTGGGTGTCCACTGAACCAGGAAGAAAAGGCAGGTGAAATAGTCTATAAGCAGCTCTCACAATCACTGGCCACTGTTCTTGTGAGGATTTCAACCTACTGGATGCCTGCTGGGAAAGCAACAGAGTGGAGAGGAACCAGTGCAGGAGGTTCCTGGAGTGTGTGGATGATAATGCCCTAACACAGCTGGTCAGGATGTCAACAAGGGAGGGCACCCTGCAGGACCTGTTGTTTTGAAACAGAGAAGGACTGGTGGGTGATGTGATATGATGGTTGGAGGCTCTCTGGGCCACTATGATCACAAAATGACAGAACTCTTCATTGTTGGAGAAGTAAGGAAGAGTGGCAAGGTTCAAGGTACCTTGAATTTGTGGAGGGCAGATTTGGGCTTGTTTAGAAGCCTGGTTGAGAAAGTCCCTTGTGAGGCAGTCCTGGTGGACAAATGAGCCCGGGAACACTGGGTGTTCCTCAGGAAAGAAATCCTATAAGTGCAGGACTGGGCTGTCGCCACTTGCTGGAAGTTAGACCAACAGGGAAGAAGACTAGCCTGACCAGAGAGCCAAACTCCAGAAGAAAATAAGAGAGTTTATGATCTATGAAAGACTAGGCAGGCCACTCAGGAAGAGTGCAGGGATGTCATGAGGTTATGCAGGGAGAAAATCGGAAGGGCCAAAGCCCAACTGGAACTTAATCTAACAACAGCTGTAAAAGGCAAAAAAAAATGTTTCAAAAATATATTAACAACAAAGGCTGGCTAAGGAGAATATCCAGCCTTTTTTACATGAGGGGGGAAACCCAGTGACAAAGGATGAAGACAAAATTGGTGTCTTTTTCTCAGTTTTTAATAGTCAGACAGTTGTTCTCAGGGTACCAAGCCTCCTGATCTGTAAGAGAGAGAGAAGAAGCAGAATGAAGCCCACATAATACATGGGGAAATATTCAGTGACTCACTACACTACTGAGACATGCTCAAGTGTGTGAGGCTGGATAGGATCCACCAAGGGTCCTGGGGGTGCAGGTGGAAGTCCTCACCAAGCCACTTTCCATCATTTACCAGCAGTCCTGGCTAACTGGGGATGCCTCAGTTGACTGAAGGTTGGGATATGTGATGCCCATCTACAAGGAGGGTCAGAATGAGGATCTGGGAAAATTCAGGTGTGACCTTGATGCTGGGGAAGGTCATGAAGCAGACCAACTTGCACCATCACATGGCACATATACAACAGGGTATCAGGCCCGGCCAGCATGGGTCTGGTTTGTGAAAAGCAGGTCCTGCTTAACTGACTTGATCTCCTTCTATAGTAGGGTCACCCACTTTGTGGATGAGGGAAAGGTTGTGGATGTTGCCTAACTGTACTTTAGTAAAGCCTTTGACACCATCTCCCAAAGCATTATCCTGAAGAAACTGGCAGCCCATGACTTGGACAGTTGCACTGTACACTGGGTAAAAAACTGGCAGGGTGGCTGGGCCCAGAAAGCAGCAGTGAGTGGAGTTACATCCCGCTGGCAGCCGGTCACCAGTGCTGTTCCCCAGGGCTCAGTACTGGGGCCAGTCCTGTTTAATGCTTTCACTGATGACTTGGACAAGAGGATCAAGGGCACCCTCATTCAGTTTGCAGGTGACACCAAGCTAGGTGGGAGTGCTGATGTGCTGGAGGGCAGGCAGGCTCTGCAGAGGGATCTGGACAGGCTGGATCATGGGCCAAGGCCAGTGGTGTGAGGTTCAACAAGGCCCAGTGCCGGGTCCTGCCCTTGGGTCACAACAACCCCAGGCAGTGCCACAGGCTGGGGCAGAGTGGCTGCAAAGCTGCCCAGTGGAAAAGGAGCTGGGGGTGCTGGTGACAGTGACTGAACATGAGCCAGGGTGTGCCCAGGCGGCCAAGAAGGCCAATGGCATCCTGGCCTGGACCAGCAATGGTGGGGCTGGCCAGCAGGACCAGGCCAGGGATTGTCCCCCTCTACTCAGCACTGGTGAGGCCACACCTCAAATCCTGTGTGTAGTTTTGGGCCCCTCACTATAGGAAGGTCATTTTACTGCTGGAACGTGTTCAGAGAGGGCAACAAGTTGGCAAAACATTTCCTGCAAAAGTCCTAAGAGGAGTAGCTGAAGGAGCTGGGGCTGTTTTGACTGGAGAAAATAAGAAAAAACCCTTATCACTCTACCTGAAAAGAGGTGTAGGCAGGTGGGTATTGGTCTCTCCTTTTCCAAGTAATGAACAATGGAGTGAGAGGAAACAGCCTCAAACTGTGCCAAAGGAACTGCATAGTAAGAAAAATTTCTTCATGGAAAGGTTTGCAAAACATTGAAACAGGCTGCTCAGGGAAGTGTGAGTCTCCGTCCCTAGAGGGTTTCAAAGTATGTGTAGATGAGGTGCTTAGGAATAAGGCTTAGTGGTGGACTTGGCAGTATTAGGTTGATGGTTAACCTCAATGATTTCAAGGTCCTTTCCAACCTAAATAATTCTATGATTCTATAATTTTTCTTTTGATCTTATTTTCTGTCATGTAGTCTCTCCCCTTTATTTACATACATCCCTTGTCTAGTCTTTTTCTCCCTTCCGTATAATCTTCCTTTCCTCATAAGAATACTGTCTTCTTTTAACAGCTTTAGGGAAGATGCCTTCTCTCTGAGGTTTAAATTAGTAAACCTTTACCCACATCTGAAGCTGCAAGGGCTGAATCACAGCTATTTTTGAAGCTCAGACCATGCCAACTGCTTCCTTGGCTTCACTGAGAAGTGTATATCCCTTTTGGCATAGCCTATCAGCTTTGAAGCCAGTCACCTGCAGAGCTATTCATTAGCTCACAGTGTAAAAACACTGATAGCTGTGGGTAGGAGACAGCTGGATGCTGGAGAGGAATCAGAGGCAGAAAATTACAGCCTTTTGAGGGTGACAGAATGCAAGGTGCTTTGTAAAGAGGAAGTGGAACAAGTGGATATGAAGAGATAAAAGACAAATACAACATGATACTAAATACTGATTACATAAAATTGTAAAAGTTGGCTGTTGGTCTAGATCTGAACTTCCTGAAGGAGCTGCTTGTGTAGGCCAACCATCTTGTAGGCCAACATTTCTACATGGTCTGTATCTCTTTGGAACATTTTTGCAGGTATACAGACTGCTTGCATTCCCTTCATGTCAGTCTCTAAGGGGTGAATATACAACTCTAAGTGTTTCTCACCACTGGACATAATATACGAAACTGCTGGTAAAAGTCAGCATGTGTGGACTTACACAGACAACCACCTCAAAACTGCAAGTTACAAGAAACTACATTCACCGTTTTGGATTTTTGCTAGCTTTTGATTCCCCAGGAGAATGTGAAGAATTTGAGAAACTACCAGAGTTATGAGTTTTGTTCTACTATAGTGACACCAGCACTCTGTGGTAGATCCCAATAATGTAGGAGTACTGCTGGAAGGTTTAGAGATTGTTCAAGGAAGGATGAAGGTGAGTGTCAGATTTAATGAAGTATAGTCTAAAGTAGTCTGGAAAAGAAATGTTATATTAATATATCTTGAGAAAGACTTCCATTCATAAAGGATAACAGGCAGAGAAAAAGCTTTTTAATAGCTTTTAGTGACATCAGTTAACAACATCTAACCTGTATTTCCTAATATTTCTGTGGGCCTGGAGAAGAAATTTGGCCAAATTGGCAATTCTGGCAAATTGAAAGAAACTGCAGTCTGGAAATAATGTGTGCTTTTGAAATAGGACACATTTATTTAGCATTTTTTATTTTGCCCTGAAGAAACAATAACTTTCTACCAGCTGCAAACATATCAAATTGTCTGAAAAATTTCTAATCTGTAGTTCATCTCAAGACATTTATCTCAGCTAGTTTTCACTGCATGAAAACTTTGATTTCCTTTAGAAGTAATATTTGGGCTGGATAAGCATGATTTTTCCCTCAAACTGTATAATCTCTGCTTATCTCAAAGCAACCAAAATGAAATTTACCAGGATGAAACAAATCTATAGTGCAGTTTTAATCACTTTATTATAAATTTATTGTTGTACTTAAAAAAATTGCATCTAAAATTTTAAGTATCAAAAATATTAAACTAATAGCTTAGATTAATATTTTTTAGAAATTGCATAAAATTCTGAAGCTGAGACATAGTGTTAAACAGACAACAGCTCCAGCTTCAGTCAAGTTAGCAGCAACAGCTATGTTGTGAGTCATGTTCTGTATAAGAGAAACCCTCTTTTGAGAATTTCAGACAGATAGAGGGTGCTTCTTGATGATAAACCTTTGCACATTCCCCCAATGGCTAATGATGAATACAACTCACAGTTTCTTGTCCAGATATTTTCACTTTGTAGGAAACCATGTCTAAAGCCCTCCCAGACCTTTATCAGGCTTTTGGATTCAATTTCCTTTTGAGTTTTGATTTTCAGTTCATAAATGGAAGAATCACAGTTCTGATACTATTTTCTGGAAAAGGAAATTATTTTTCAGACTTTCCAACATTTCTTCATTCTTTTCTCTAGTGTAAGTTTACATTTCAGAGTTTTGTATGTATCAATACTCTTTATGCAGCAATATCTTTCTATTATTAATACTGGTTTTATTCAAAATCTCTTCTTTTTTTTTTTTTTTTTTTTGCCTGCAAAAGTTTTACTAATCTAAGGTTTCTTCAGATTAAAAATGGGGGAAATAATGTATTTGAAGGGATATTTTTTCCCTGAACATTTTATTTCTAAAACACATTTTCACTGCAAGAGATTATGAGAAGATGATATTTTATAGTATTTTTTTAATAAATAAAATCTTCTATCAGATCCTGGTTTTATTTTTCATGCTTCTTAACATTTTTTTTATTACCTAGAAGATAACAAAGCAGTTTAAACTTTATCTACCTAAATGATTTTATGTCATTTGAATATTTCTTAATATTTCAGTGACCTTTAATTAAAAGAAATTGTCCTGATAACTCTGCCCCTTCAGAAAACTCCTACTCCTCTGCAATCTGAGTAACAATACTATTTTGCCTTTAAAACTTATCATTCAGTTCTTTCCTCAAAATCATTCTAATTCCATGGTTGGGCTCTTTTAATCACACAAAGTTACTGGAACAAAAGCATCCTCCCTTGAAAATAGAGGTACAGTGGTACGTCATCAAGAAAAGGAAGACTAGGGAAAATATGTGCCCTTTCCTGAGATAAACCAGAGACCTGCTTACCTGGATATCGAGAAGGCTGAGGCACTCAACAACTTTTTTTTCCCTCAGTCTTCATTGCAAAGAGCCCCACCCACACCAGCTGCAGAAGGCAAGGCAGGGGAGCTGGAAGAATGACAACATCCTACTGTAGGAGAAGATCAAGTTCAAGAACATCTAAGCAGCCTGAATGTGCACAAGCTGATGGGATCTGATGAGATACATTGGTGGGTCCTAAGGGAACTGGAAGACGAAGTTTCTAAGCCACTATCCTCCATATTTGAGAAACTGTGGCAATTTGGTTAGGCGCCTGTTGACTGGAAAAGGGGAAACATACCACCAAGATGAGCTTTTCCTCATCTTGAGGGTATGAGAAACAAATTCTTTTCTAGAAACCTCATGGCTTTCACACTGCTACTCTGATACCATCTGAAGGGGATTATTGAGGGGAAAAAGCAAATCTTTGAAGAACACAGCAAATCTGAGCCACACATGGACTTCTCTCTTCCGTAACTGCTGTGAGGAATGACTCTGCAGCTCATGCTGTCTTTTTTGTTGTCGATGTTTGATTGGTTTGAGGTTTGTTTTGTTTTGGAGAGTCCATTTAAAATACACTACATTTTGACAAATTATGTCAAATGAGACATAACTATGACATAGTGTCTATGTTCTATTCATGTAGCTCTCAAAGATGAGGTAGGAGGGCTTTGAACAGAGTGGGGGCCCACACAGAAATATAGGATACAGATATGAAGGGCCTGCTCCTTCAAGGACCATTAATCATAAGCTGGGTACACAACAGTTGTTCCCAATCAAAGATGTACATGTAATACAAGGAAAGCTACAGGCACTGACTATTACTGTAGAAGCTCCTGGACAGGTGAGGAAGAGATGGTGCAGGCAAGTTTCTCATGAGGCATAATAAATACATATTTAGCAGTATATCCCAAAAGGGACAATTTTGGTGAAAGCCAAACCTGTCTGCCAAAAAACAAAGATTTGTAGCATAAGGGTTCAAAGTTGCCCCAGGGAATTGGCCAGGCTAAGAAGTAACACAACAAGCTTCTCGACTTTGCCAGGATCACAGAAGAGTGAAAGTGTCATGAAACATGATCAGTGGTGTTTCTACATGGAGTGAAAAAACATAGTTCCTGGAACTGATGGTGATTTATGCTACAGGATTTTTAAAATTTTGTTTTTCTATGGAACTTGGTTTTGGGGTTTTTTTGTAGTAATTAGAATATTGCCATTTCCTCTTGTTGTTTTACAAAGTCATATCTGAAAATCTAGTGATAGACTGAGGAGATTCTTCTAGCTAGAGGACTCCTTACATTTTTCTCTCTCCGCTTGCCCTTCTGTTCCTCTTCCTAAATCAGTTTAAAACTACTGAGTGCTATGGTAATTTCTTTTTGGTATTCGTGTCTAGCCCTAGCCTACTTCAGACCAGTTCAAAGGATTTCTAAAAACACAAACCTCACACAACTGCGTTGCTGAACCATGGCTACGTAACATAAAGCCCACAAACCATACAAGCAGTGGAGTTCATGTGCATAACTGTAAACAGCTGCAGTGCTCTCGCCAGATCCTGCTTTTTCAGCATACTAAAGACTGATAGCGATCTGAATTGAAACTGTAATTAGGAGTCTCAATCTGAACTAAGCAATGACCAGAAGTGCTAAACCAAGCACTCTGCAGAACAGAGCTCTTGTTTATCCAAGGGTACAGTAAAGGTAGAAGCTTTCTCATAGTAACTTACTTACGTATCTCAATCTCCGCTCATAAAAGTTTAAAATCCTAAACTTAATCAACTGTTAGAAATGTCTTAAACTTTCCCAACAACTGAGAAGTTATTTCAATGAAAAGTAAAGACAACACAGGTTCATAAACAGGATACTTTCAGAGAGAACAATAACAATTGGGACAGTTTAGGACCTGTTTTAAATTTGACTGTCTTGAAACAATGCTATTATAAAGAATATTGTGCACACAAAGACATTAGAAACTTCACAATTGTTACCAAAATCTTAGAGCACAGCTACGAGGAGAGTGTTATTTTGCTGACTGAACAAGGTGCTGTACATAAAGAAGCTGAGGCATAAAAGAGTTAAGCAAGTTGATCAAGTTCACAAAACAAATCCTTTCCAATATAAGAACAAACTCAGTCTCACAGTCTTCAGTCTGTCTGTCCCTTAAAATCAATATTCTTTCCCTTTAATTGCTATTTAGGAGTGTAGTAGCTACTTTGCTTAATTCTCTCACCCCTGACACAGACTGTATTTCTACATTAAATAATATGCTTTTGCAAACAGAAAAGTTTTATTAAAACACAGAATTGTGAAAATGAACAGAACCAGAGGAGCTTACCCAAATCCAGAAAACAAGCGACAGAAGAGGAAGAAGCCATAGCCCTGGACAAATGATGAAAGGAAGGCAAAGAATCCATTGACAGACATGCATATCAGGAGTGATTGTCTCCTTCCCACCTTGTCTGCCAAGCCTCCCCAGAAGAATGCCCCCACCATCATCCCAAGGTACACTATGCTACCTGTAATACACAAAAATACAGAAAAGAGATGTTATGTGAGCTACATAATTGACCACAATTGACCACACCAGAAACAGTTAACCTTCTATATTTACAAAAAGAATAGTATACAGATGATTTTTTCATTTCTCACTGAATAGAACTATACGCACATCTTTGCAAATGTATCTAGAGAGAACAGATTTCCTACTGTGTCTTTGTCATCTGTTACTAGACACACTTAATATAAATATTAAACTGAAGCTTAATATAAATATTAAACAAAGTGCCTTTAGTTAAAACAATAAACATACAGGCAAGTCTGAATAGGAAGAGAAAATGCCACTATTTCCTCAGTAATGAAATGCATTCATGTTAAATATCGCAAAAAATTGTAACTTCCCCTACAGATACAATTTGTCTGAACATCTCAAGAATATGAACAGTCCTGCAGGGGATTTAACTCTGGGATCAGTGGGAGCAGTATGTGCTAAATCTAAAAAAAGCTGATTATAAAACAAACACTTTCCACCTAAGATCTATAGAAACAAAGACATCCATCTTGATTGGTTTTTTTCTCCCTCCTACTTCATTGTATTTCTTTATTTGAAAATGGCAATGTCCTTTCAAAGCAAAAGCACTGTAATGTTCTTGACCTGTTGTTTTGGGGGTTTTTTTGTTGTGTACCCCCCCCAGTAATTTTGAACAGATGCATTACAGTCTAGCTACGTTTATTAAAATGACATAGCAAAAAATAATATTTGGGGTGGATTTTTTAAACATAAATAATGTTTTCCACATATACTTATCTTTCTCACAGAAAGATAAGTTGAAATATTTAACATTTTGCCTGGTCACATCTTAGCACACTGTACATAATTCCATTTCCAATTTCCTTGTGGAATATTTGAAAAGATGTACAACACATTGAACAGACTGTCAGAAGGAAAAAGTAATTCCCAAGGTTTGGACAGAACCATTAAGTTTGTATTTTGTTTGATACATGGAATTCTTTTTCCATCTAATTTCTTGTTGAACTGCCCAGGTTAGGTTTTATCTATCCTGCATATTGCTACTATCTTCTATATCTTCTTCAGAGCAGGAATTAACTACAAATGTGCTGGAAGAAATCCTTGTTATGTGTCACCTTTTGATTAGTCTCAAGAATGGACAAATTCTCCAGCACCTCTGCTGGACTCTAATTGCTGTAAAATTCTGGCTTCCAAAAGAATCACCTCTGCCCTGCAGAAGGTAGTTGGATGGGAAAGGAAGCTGAACAAAACCCATTTAAATCCCTTGGCTTGGTTAAATGTGTATCAGGGTAGAGTTTACCCATCACTATTTCTTGTGCTTGGAATTACAGACGATAATATCTGGAGTGCTGACACCTGCAGGGTCTCACACACCCTAAATTGTCCCTGTTCCCTCTCATGTTTTGTACAAGCAGTTTCCACTGCTATTTCCTTATAAGACATAACTTAAAATAGGATATTTTTTAAATAGGATATACATTGTGTTAAATGTATACTAACAAGATAATAGAATCGGAATCATGAAGTGGTTTGGGTTGGAAGGGACATTAAAGACAATGTAATTTCAATATCCTGCTATGGGGAGGGGCATCTTCCACTAAACCAGATTTCTCAGAGCACCATTCAACCTTAGGACAAGATAACAGATCAATTGCTGCTCATCACAGGAGAACTGCAAAAGCAACCAACTCCATAAGAACAACAGTTAAGTGTTTTCCAAAAATAACTTTTGTCAATGGATATTTTCTAGATGTTGATGGGTTCGTAGACTTTCATCAAAGAATACTGACGATAATGTGGGTAAATCCAGAATTTGCAGAATTACTAAGATATCTTCATTTACTTTCTTTAGCCTAGGAAGGACATAGACATTACAATATTCTTCTTCAGTTTAGAAGTGTTTAGGAGCAGACATTTATTGGATAGCTTTTTCATTCTGATCAGAAATTTTATTTCACTAGTTGAGATTTTCCTGTAAATGCACATGGCTAATGTATTTTCTGGCCGTAAGGAGACAAAGATTGGTGGGTGATTTAGCATATTCATTCAGCTGCTTTAAGATGTCTCCTGTGGTCAAGGTTATTGTACCATGCTGCAGGTGGACCACTGCTCATAAGCAGTTTGGAAACTTCATCCAGCAAATCCGCTGGATGGTGCTTGCTTGTCAGTAGCAGTGGAAAGAATGTAATAAAGATAGTTACATAGCTGTGTTGCCAGAAGACAAATTTTAAAAAGGAAAAACATGGTTAATTTTTATTCTTACAGTGAAATTCATTACATTCTTTCCTGTATTAAGTATTATTGGGCTTTCCCAGTCAATAGTCTAACATAAGAAATAGAGAAGGGAAATTAAATAGCCTTTTATTTCCTTATATAGATAACTTCAAAATATTTCTATGCAAATAATCCCAATTTTACCAATTTACACTCCTTGTGATGCACAAAAATATCAAAACACTTTGAACGGTGAAAGAAAAATGTTTTCAAGTCTTGAGTTTAAAAACATTAACCTTTCTTTTAGATGACAAATCCTTTGGTCATTGTACTGTGTTTTGGACTCTCATACTGATGCACTCTCCTAAAGAGCATTCAAAAAATGCTGCTAAAAATAATATTCTCATCCTGTCAATAAACTACTATAAATAATCTGCCCTCTGAGCTGCTGCATTCTTATTCTTTTCCATTATATTAACTTCTAATTTTTTCCTAATTGCCTTGCAGTCTTTGCACAAACCCTCTCCTTGACCAAAGATCTGTAACCCCTCCATCCTGAACATCCTGCAGCTACCAACAATATGTGTTTCAGTGTATTTTCCCATTTTACTTCTTTTTTGTATTTTCTGTCTCTCTTTATAATAAGAGAATCATAGAATCATAGAATGCTTGGGGTTGGAAGGAATCTTAAAGATCATCTCTTTCCAATCTCCCTGCCATGGGCAGGGACACTCCTTTAATAGACCAGATTTCTCAGACCCTCATCCAACCTGACCTTGAAAACTTCCAGGGATGGTGCATTCTCAGCTTCTCTGTACAATCTGTTCGAATGCCTGATGACCTTTATAATGAAAAGCTTCTTCCTTACCTAAACCTGCCGGATTCAGAACATTCTCCAGATTCTGGGCATCTCTTGTTGACACTGGCATCAAAATGTTAGGAGTGGGATAGATTGAGGTTCCTCTACCTGTAAACATTAGTTTAAACCTTGCCTCCAGCATGTAAAGGAAGTCCCCTTCCTCTCAACTTCCAAATTTTTCCTTAAGATCATTTTACTCTGCAGCAATATTCACAGTAAGTCATAAAAGTGACAAATGGCAAAGGAGCTCCCTAAGTATGAACAGCTAAAACAGCTGAACAACTACCCAACAAATGCAAGTAACCAATGAGATCAGATGATCACTTTATTATCACCAGATTATCATGACCATTTCCTTTCCAACCTTTGTAGCTCTTGTTTATTATGTTATGCCACTGGCCAGAACATAATCTCTTATGGATAACACTAAATTTTTTGTACATCGTTCATAATTCACACATTACATTTTGCATGGATTTATATATGTAAAAATTAAATACCATGTTGTTAGTCTGACCTTGTTCCCTTTTCTCAATGCCTTTAAAGACTGATCACAAAAACAATAATTTTATGGATGTACATATATGTATATAGATGTCAATCTAGCATGTGATGCTGATGGTGGTATTCCCTTTTTAAACAGCTACTACTGATCACAAGACTGGCTGCTTTTCTTTTTCTTTTTAGTACAGCACACTCATGCCTCTAAAGAAATCAGTGAATACAGTGGAAGGAACACACTGGTTTGACATCCAGTCTGATCTTAAAATATTTTAAACAATATTTTAAAATATAAAGACTTCTAATGATATCTGTATCATATGTCTTGGATTTTCCCCACAAGGTAACATGTAATGTAAAACTCAATTTATGGAAAAGCACTGAGAACAGGCAAATGCCAGCTGAAAAAAACGTGCTAAAATAAATCATCTCTTTTATCGTTCTTTTGCCAAGTTTTAACAAACTTGTATTTTCTTTCCACAGCAGAAATCTTATATACTACAATGATTTACCCCCACTGTACAAATGTATATAATACATGCTTACATCCTCTTCAGACAAGGGAACCTGAGTCTGGAACTGTTTTACACTATGCACACGCTTTGGCTAACAGGTGGCTGGATACTTTTAAATGGATGTGCACACAGCATCTTTCAGACTGCTAGAAACAGTTTAGCCTTACAAAGCAGCTGACAAGAACTCCCTCGGTATCCAAATGCTAGTTATGGACAATTTAAACAATGACATAACACTAAATGCATAACCAGTCACTTAGGTTCAGTTAAGCAGTATTTTACCCATTACGCTGCCATAATTTTTTACTTGCTGTTATCCGTTGTAATTCATACCCTGGTATCTAAATGATAGACAAAACCCTCTGAGAAATCATTTTGTAAGTATATTTCATCAGGAAAAACTACAGCAATGGAAGTAAAGTCAGATTTCCTTGAAATAGAGAGACTCAGAGGCTATGGGACTCCCTGATTAGATTTTTGTCTTAACACACCTATTATAAATCAGTTATAAAAACAGCATGAAGTTGGTTTTTTCCTATTGTGTTGTTTAAATCATTTGTCTGAACGAGGAATGCATTTCATACAGCCAGCAAAAGTACTCACATTATAACCACCACTTTGAAAATAAGATTAAAATACTATTTATATTTTGGAGAAAGCAATTATAAATGTGGTGCTAAAGCAGTCCCATAAGAAGCAAAACACTTTTTGTAAGAATTATCACATAATGAGTGTTTTATTTACTTGTACTAGGATCTTCCCATATGCTGTTGTTTAAAATATAACAATTCATAGTGAAGGACTGCAATGCCTCTAAGTAGCATAATGTATATAAGAATATCCAGCTTTATCTTTGTTTTAACCCTGGTAATACAGTATATTTGGAGTTTAAAGATGATAGTCTTTCAGACCCGTTGTCGTGGTTTAGCTTGGTTTTTAGTTAAGGAGAAATCCACCAGCCACAGAAGTGATTTTTTTTTTTTGCAGGGAGCTGCTGACCACTTTCTCCACACGCAACAAAACCAATCAGCTGTCTAGTTTGAATATTGACAACTCTGTTAAGCGGCTTAAGAAACCTTGACACACCTCTGTGAACCACATTCAAGACCGAACAAAGCCTATGAAAGTTCTCTTGCTTCCGGCTTTTGGACAGGTAAGTGGGGGGCCAGCGCGGCCCGGTGAGGCCAGGCCCGGCGCTGCCCCACAGGGCCCAGCCGGGCCGGCCCGCGGCACAGCTCGGCTAAAATCTCAGCTGCTTCCGGTCTGTTAGAGCAGCTCCCACTGCGGCCGCAGAAAATTAAATTCTACGCTGAAAAGCTCCGGCCGGCAGAGCTCATGTGACCAAGAGCGAGAGACAAATTCCAGCTGCANAACTTTGACAGCGCGAGCAGAGAACCATTTCCAGGCAGCTGACTTCGCTGTGACATTGAGGCCACGAGAGAACTGTTTCTTGTGGATAAAATCTCGATGTCATGGCAAGAGAGACTCCTCTCTCTAAGTGAACTGAAGAAAGCCTAGTACAGAGGTGGTAAACTGACTGAAAAAAAATCCCAAGTTTTGTCTCTTTACATTGTCAGAGGGAAGAGAAAGAAGAGGTGGGGGGAGGAGAAGTGTTCTGAAGGTTTATTCTGACTCTTACTATTTTTTTCTTCTGTTAACACAGTTTTTCTTTATATTCTTTAAAGTTTTGGGCCTTCTTTGCTTTCTCCTAATCCTTATCTCACAGAAGGAAAATAAGTAAGTGATTGATTTTGAACTAAACCACTACACTTAATTGGTGTTTCTGCCCAGTTTCGAACTGAACCCACTACACCTGTATTTAATTATAATCCGTTAATAGTTCCTTCGATCAGAAAAGGCTTGGAAAATAGTAGCAACCCATGCAGCAACCATCGAACATAACCTCCAATTAAATGCTTGCAATGGAACGTAATTAAGACAAACACTTACCCATTAAGATAACAAATATAAGAAAGCTGTAATAACTCCAGAATTGACGGAAGAACTCAAATTTTCTATAGACCCTGTCTTTGGATTCTTCTATGTATTCACTATATTGGATCTTCACTTCTTATTTTTAATATTATGCCATTCGTCTCCTCAGATGTATCGTGGCTGCAATATTCATACATAAAGAACTGCCACAAACTAGTATTTCTCTGTAATAACTATTTCTTCTTTTCTCTAAATGATTCCTGCTGTGGTGAAACAACAAGCTCTATATACACAGAATGGTAAATTTTTTTATGTGTGAATCTAAGTGGTTAAAGTAAAACACAAATTGTTCAGCCATCTGAAAAAGCTGATAGGTACTGTTTTTCAACAAACATGTGAGATAGACACCATATTAACTAAAACGAAACTTCTGCAGAAGTCTTTGCAAGTTCAAGACTTCTCAAGCCCTGGATTTCCTTCATCTAAATGCTAGCCGTTTCTCACAGTAATCATTTTGTGTCCTAAGTTTAGATGTTAAATGACTTCTCTTAACTAATAATATTCAATATATGCAAATCCCCCAAATGCTACAGCATATCAGGCTCCTTTTCTCTTACTGCTTTTCAGACTAATCCACTCCTCCTGCCTTCCCTTTCAAGACAACTGCAGACAGGCTTCAATATGAAATTTCATTATCTTTAGTGCAGATGCTTAATTACACACTTGTTTTGAAGTTTTTTGCCCTTTGGCTTACTATACATTTACAAACAGTCAAGTTTCACTCATATTATTAGAATTATTTTCAGAAATCAGGGTAAAAGGGTTTATCTGTTTAAATACATGAAAGGTATAAAACTATTTTAAAATGAATGCTGAAGCTCCCCATTCTCGATATAGAAGTTTTTACAGCACCTATCATGCTGCGGTGATTATCGGGCCTTCAAGTGTGAATTGCAGCTGAGTAACCTCTGTGCTTAGTTCTCTAATAGTAATTCCAAAGTGACAAGCCTTTGCATGACAGACCATTTTGCTTTAGCATATTTTTTTAGCTGCTTAGTTCCCAACACATTCTAGATATGCTTCACAGTCAGTAAAAAAGTACAACTTTATCTCCATAATAGCTAGAGGAAGATATAAATTCACTAAAAGGAAAACACTAAATTCCAGTGAGACCACTGGAAAAAGAAGACAACCTCATCTCTTCTTCTTAAACATGTTGAGCTGTACAGAAACATTACTGTTTTCATGAAGGACAAAAACCTAAAAAATATTGTTTCAACCCAAAACAAAATTTTAAAATTATTTATTTATTTATTTCTAAAATTCTCATTCTTTAGTATTTACATAAGAGAACAACTCAGGGAAATATTCTGATGTACAAGCTACAAAAAATACATATCATACATTTGATATCTCACTGCAATCAATTTAAAACAATACAAAAAATAGCCCCTCTGCTCCATCAGTAGGAAAAAACCCCAAACAAACAAAGAAACCAAAAACCCACACTAAACCCAAGCACCGCTTTCAAATATGCGTACAAAACATCTGATGACATTCAGTCAAATACCAACCCAGAAATTCCATATAAATAAAAATCAAATTAGCTCTATCTGCTGTTCACACAAAATGATCCCGTTCTCAAACAATACTGATGAACTGCAATACAGGACCTCAACAATGAAAATCAAGAAAATGGAGCTTAAAGCAAAGACAAGCAAAAGTAATATCATACTCAGCTGACCAGCATACCCAGGAAAAGGAAAGAACAAGTAACTCAACAGTTCTTCATACAAACCTCTTTATGATCTTTAAGATAAAGAGAAAAAGCATTATCAGCAGCACAAACAATTAAAAAAATACAGGTTTGTAATATTATGACCGACATAATTTGATGATTGATTTAGTAAAAGAAAAATTGTTGTGAGGGAGCCTAGTACTGTAGTTCTAAAGAGAAGTGTCACAAATACAAAACAAAATATACAGCCTAAAAAAGTACAAAACATTAAATGAAAATTAAAAAGAACACGAAACTGTGGGTTTCTTCCATATTTTTTCCTTTTCAAAAGAATCAAGCCCAAATTTTCCAGACAACATAACTCAAAAAGGGAAGTAGATATAGAAGCCAGTATGGAGCCTCTAAGATAGTTGGAAAACAACTGAAACTAAGTGGATAGGATTTCTGGCATATTTAGAAAGTAGAAAGAACCTAATGCAAGGCAAAATTTGACAATACATGATTTTATATCACTAAAATTTTAGACTGAAGAATACTTACAATTTTTTCGCCTCAATTTAACATTGTGACTTAAGTAAAAACCATCTAATGGCATGGCTACCCAAACTGATCAGCTTGCGCTTCCAAAGATCAAAGATGAGCCAAGAATTTTTTTTTTTTATTGGAAGGAAAGGAGAAGTGAGAAGTGTTCTATCCTCAAAACAAAACAAAACAAAACAAAACAAAACAAAAAAAAACCAAAAAAAACACAAAAAAAAAAAAACCAAAAAAAAAAAAAAAAAAAAAAAAACAAAAAAAAAAACAAAAAAAAAACCCCCAAACCACTTCTTTTTTTCCCAAGGAAAGCAACTTGTATAAATTTCCTAGTCAGGAATCTACTCCAGTGTGGATCCACCCTGAGGGAAATCACAAAGATGAAAACTCATTGCTAGAAAAGTTTGAACAAAACTTTGCTAGTCCTATAACAGAAACACTGTCCATGTGAAAATCATTGGGTCCACAACAGTCATTCACACAAATTTCATTCAGTTATTAAAGAATTTTGTTTGTTTTTTTCCTCTGGCATCCTCGTATTATATTTATGTGCCTAATATGCTTAATTTTCATTTGTTTGCTGCACCTTAATTGTGAGATTTACAACCTGCAGTGCTTCTGGCATAAGGCTCAATTTAATTCCATCATGAAAAAATTGGCATTTTGCTGCCATGTTTCCTCTCCTTGGGCTAATGAGACTAATTCTGGTTTACATGTTTAGTGCAGAGCAGAGTGGTATAGCTCTATACCTTTACATTATCAGTTCATTTTGAACAATATCATATTTTCTTGCTCTACGTTTCTGTGTGCTATTAACTTTCCTTACAGTTCTAGTGACATTCACCTTACAATATATCTAAAATTTACACCACCAGATGTGCTGATACTTTTTTTTGCTAATGAAATTATACTTGGTTTCAGAGTATTATTTCATTAGTAACATACATTCTTGTGTACTCAGGTATTATTTTAATTGAAACACCATAATAACAAAAGGAATAACTGCATCTGCTTATCCTCATATCCAAATTAGATAAAATAATAAATTAATAGCAGAAGATCAGTAGCTGCAGAGATTGTGACAGGTAATAGATTGTTTGCTAGGATGAGGAATTTTCTTCACAGCTGCATTTTCTGATAAGGCAGCAGTACATTGTCATCCTCACTTCTACTTTTTAAATGCTATCATGTCAATAACTTAAGTCTTTAAAAAAAAAGTATTATCTTCTACCAGATGCTAGCATAGTTTTTATTTATTCCATAACAGATTTATCAGAATTAAAAATTGGTCAGAGTTATTCCATTTCTTCATGGGAATAATTTATAAACTGGATGTGGACAGTCATTATTTCAGGAAACAGCAGCACACTGCTATTTCATACAGCTATTACTTGGCTAGATAAACCAACAGTATATTATAACAAAAAAGACTAGAGCACTATTTTCTTGCTACTTTCAACACAAATAATCAATCAGCATTCAAATTTAACGACATGGAACTGTAAAAACCAACCAATACATGGTATTTTTCTTCCCATATAAACAATATTTTACAAGCTAGTAGCTTCCAATATGCGATATATAGAGCACAAATGTTAACATAAACTCGGGTAATCCCAGGTGATGATGTGAAGCTGTTGACAGATTCCCTAGGTGCTATCACTGAACATACTATTTTCACATTATCTTTTTCTTTGATCCAACAATTCCCTCTGGCACTAGCAAGAAAATCCTAACAGACAAGCTTTGGATAAAACACACCTAGTTAAGCTGTCTTAGCCCCCCTAATTCCTGTTTTATCCCACTGCAACTGTGGAGGTTCCTCTGGATTTTTCAGCTCTCAGATTTAGATGCTAAATTCAATGCACTCTTTGTCCATCTCTGAATTGACCCTGTCATGGTAGAAATTGCTGTGACTTTGCAATTTGAAATGCACTTCCATGGCAGTCCTGAGAATCAGAATGATTATAAATGCTGCATATGCTTGCACAGTGCATAGCACTCTGCCATGAGCTAGGATTAATTAAATTTCAAAGCCAAAAGATGTATTTCACTAAAGCTTTAAATTGCCCGTGCAGTCATCTACATTAATCATCTCATTTCATATCAAAACTGTTCATTTTGGCCACATGTTTAATTGCCTGAATATTAATTTCTTATTCAACTAGTCCTGCTTCTGGCTCTAAACAGAGCACAGCCCATGAATATCAGTAACTTTTAATTATTGTTGAATAAAACAAAAATGCCAATGTATAAAAACCTAAATTAATAATAGATACATCTAACTCAGCAAATCAAAACACATGATACTAAGAACTAATTAACAAAACTACAATCTCGGTGGTTTCTGTTCAATATTTAACTTAGCCATTGGTTATCTCTCCAGTGTTTAATCAGCCATTAAGTCTCTTTTCTGTAACTATATCCTAGTCCAGAAGTAAATTTCTTTCCTTGTAAATGGGAGAAAATAGCTTCTTTTTATTTTATTCCATCCATACAGTGGCTGTTACCATCATTGTTCCAATGAACTGGAAGGGTGGGGGAAGAAAAATTACACTAGAAAAACCAAAACAGAAAAGAAACCTGAAACAAACTTAAACAAAAAACCCCTGAAACCTAACCAAACCTTTTGCTTCGAGAAACAGACATTGAATTAGGCTAAACTTGTTCAGAAACACCTTACCAAAATTAATAAGAGCCTGAAGCTCTCACATTTCCCAGTGTCTGACAAGATACCTGGTCTACCTCACCTAGCGTATGAGAGCTGCATGAGAGTGAAAAAGGAAACTTCCACCCCACATCTTCTTTCTGCTTTCCAGTTTACAGCCAGTGAAACAGATTAAATAATCCAATGTCAGAGTTAAGAATAATGGATCAGAATAATCTTCTGTGTGCTGCCAATACACCTGCATGTGCTGGTGAAGCTAAAAAGGCTTTTAAATTATGTATTTACAATAGTACCAGGAGGCACTGTTATAGTGTCTAAATGGAAAATTTCTTAGATGACTGCATCTATCAGTTTATGATATACATTTAAGAAGACTTTCTAGTGGCAGCTTCAGAACTAACGTTGAAAATTGCCCTGAATTCTAACGCATTAGGAAAATACTTGTTCTCTGTGAAAATGAGCAGGTCTGACAAGTGCCAGACAAAAGCAATAGGCAGCACAATAGAGTCACATATCACATGGGTTATACTCATCTATACTCCCTCAAATTCATGTAAGACTCTCCTCTTCTTGCCAGTATAAAGCAAATTATATCAGTCCAGATAGACTGATAAGAAAAAATGTGCAAATGGCCACCTTTGCCTATCACTGAAAATGCAGACCTCTCTTAACACTATGGATGTAAAGCCATATTAACTTTACACCAATTTCTTAATTTTCTGCTTTGCAGTACTCTTCCAACTTTCTACAACCCCCTCAAGAAGTTATATAAAAACACTTTTCTGCCTGTTAAACAGGTTTCTGTGAGTCTTTGAAAACACTTTGTCCATTACATGTTGATCCTGAGTAAAGTTTACTTGTTAAGAAAAGTTAGAATAACTTGACATATGTAATGTGTCATCAAAACCTCTTGGGTTTTTTTGCTTTAGCTGGAGCAGACAGGTAGATGCTGGGTAAACATGTCATAGGTTTAGCAGAGCCAGGGAACAACATTTTCCACTTGGCAGTATGGAAGTGCCCATCTAGCAGTGTGAGTAGTAAGTAGAGTTGCTCTGAGTGTAAAATCTAAGATTCCCTAGTAAAAAAAAATAAATATGTACAGAATTTCCCTATGTTACCCATAGTTCTGCTCACATAATAAATCTGTGATTAACTCCTCCCAGACTCCTGTGGCCTGTTAATAGCATGTGAAACTACAAAATCTTACATTTATATTGTTCCCTTATATCAAGTCTTCTGATTCTGTATAGGCCTGACAAAGGATTGAAAAATTAGTAAGAACAAATGCAATCAAGAAAATTTATTACTATTGTCAGTAAATCACAATATCCTGGACAGGTTTTTAACTACCATTACAGCTTACCATTATATTCATGCAAATAACAAATATTTGCATGAAGAGAAGATTTTAAAAAACATACATATGTCATACTCATGTATCTGTCCTAGCAGTGACTCTGTGTTATTCCCTTGTGTAAATATTTACAGTACAATATTGTATAACCACCACTTTGATTCTGCATCAGCTATGAAAATAGTGATACTCCATACATTTGAAAGAATCATAAACGGATACTTCAAACAAGTGAAACAAGTGTGTACAGTGAGAACTGATGCACCCATCACTAGGAAAGAATTATATGTGCGCTAAAATTCAGCCAGAGCAGATTAAAAAATTATCTCTGTTCCATACTTTTCAGCACTGACACTGCCTTAAGCCAAAGGTCTAGAATAAGAAGTTATTTCAAACTGTTTCTATAATAACATACAATTTTCTTTCAATTCTTCAAAATAATGATAGTGTAAGATAAAAAGACAAATCAAACTTTGACAGCCTCCAAAGTCCTTGATGGATTAAATTCAAGGATTAAATGTATAGGAAGATATTTACTCAGCTGTGACGACAAGCCATTAAATTATGTTTGTTCCATGTCTTAATGAAGTTCATTTACACTTTCTCTGTGAAAATATTTCTTCTTCTTGAGAGGGAACATACATTCCCTCTTTCATTTCATACCTTAGCATTTGATGCAAGATGCAAAATTCAAAGCTACACAAAAAAAAATGTGAAAGCTTGCAGATTATAACTAAACTCTGCTGCAGAATTAACCAGAGACTTGGAAGAGAGTGCATCATTTAAAAGTTCAATTTGGCTAAAAATCTCTATTTGACACATTGATTTAAGAAGTGATATATTATCAGCCAGGGATCCCATGGCAGTTGAGAGAGGAAGGAAGAAATGAAGGCGACAGCCAAATTAAATGTGTGAAATCAACATGACCCTCAGGCTTTTCCTTTGGGAAGCAATTTCTTCTTTTGGCCATTTTTGTAAGACTATAAATTCATTTGACATAAATGGTAAAATTACTGATCTGTGATATAATAGGCAGACCCAGAAAATAACCTGTCGTGAGCAAAATAGCAGCCCAAAGATTTTAGATTATTTTAGACAAAATCAGTCTCTGGGACAGAGATTTGAAGAATACTACAAGCAATAATTATTTAACTTTAATCTTCTGTGCAAATAAATGGTACAAGAGGCTGGAAACTAGCCCCTTGGAAAGCAATATGGGAGTTGAACATGAGTCAGCAGTGCCCTGGCAGGCAGGAGGGCCACCCATGTCCTGGGGGGCATCAGGCACAGCATCGCCAGCCGGGCGAGGGAGGGGATTGTCCCACTCTGCTCTGCACTGGGGCAGCCTCACCTCAAGTGCTGGGGACAGTTCCTGGTGCCACAAAATAAAAAAAAAAAGNGCTGTCCTGAGCAGGTAGATGGGTTAGATTCCATGATCCTTATAGGTCCTTGCTATAAAGCTGCATGCAGAAACAACCTGGAAGAGGAAAAACATTTGAAATGGGCCTGTTCACCCTCTTAATACTGGCTTCAAATAAGGTGGCTTGGAAACAACATCATACTTAGAAAAGGAAGGCAGCTATGAACCCACCCTAGACAGTGGCTTACAATTGGAGCATGTACTAGTACAGAGGACGGAGTACACTGTATTTTATTAATGGTTTAAATCTGTGCTCCCAGTTCCTGTCTCATGACAGGTCCATGATGTTCCACATGATACAGGTTTAGTCCAGTTCATAAGAGACAGAATCACGTTGCATATTCCCTCCACTGTCCCTTCCCCGCCCCGCCCCCTCCACTGAAAAGAAAACCAGCCATGACCACCGTTTTCACTGGTCCATATATTGTAACAACTTAGAAATTATAAGGATCTGTCTCGTAATTTTTCTCCTTCAAATAACTGTGTTTGGAAGGCAAGCAGAAAAAGCACTTCTTTAGGAGGACTTTAATAATGTCATTGCAAGGGAACTGAACTGTACCAAAGGTGAACGGCATGCATGATGGCATTTGTATTTCTGGCATCTCCTTCTCAAGGAGTAAGACATTAATCCTACAGCCCAATTTTCATCTTGCTCTGGAATATTTAGAATGCATTTCAATGACAGCAGCTCTATGTCTAAATATTTCTATTGTTGCTAAAGATTTACTAGTGCTATTAACAGTAAGTGCACAGACTCTCACTGTTATTTCAGTGGGATTCCTCACAAGCAAAGGTCTGATATGGCTCCAGTAAGTACTCTTTATCTAGATGCTTTTCTTGTGAATATTTGCCAGATCATATATAAGTACCTAACTTTTTTGATATCTGTGCTCTCTTGAATAAAATTTATACCTTGGCCAAATGTCCACATTGAAAAATAAGATATAAATCTCTTTCCCTATCACTGAAGTATAAAATAATTCAAACAAAAGCTTCAACGGGCTTTCCATAATACAAAAAAAGACTTTCCCCTGGAATTTTCAAGTGTCAAAGTGTACATCTACTAGCTCAACATAACAGTAAAAGATAGAGTAACAGAGCCTGGCTTTCCTTTATTTTATATCACTTGTGATGTATTATGTCATGACAAATGCAGTACCATACTAATAACTGGAATATAACCAGAAGACACTCACCTTCTCCCACTGTATTTTATGCAGGAACATGCAATAAATCTCATCCCTCTCTGATGACCTATACTAATAGTCAACAAAAAAAGACAACAAGGCTATACACAGATAACTACTTATGGCACCAGAAGGCATTTTACTCACTGGGGTGTAAGGACAGTTTTGTGACTATCCATTAAAATTCAAACCTCTTAACCAGTAAATAATCCCTCCAGACATGTAGATGCATGAATATTTAAAAAATACTCCTGTCAAACTCAGGTCCTGCAGCCCTTTATTCACCAACCTTTTGTCACATGCTTCCAGGTTTCTGCCAGATCTCAGGAGAACAAATAATTCAAGCTATATGATTTTGCCTAAATTAATTTAGACACTAGTCTGTGTTTGAAATAGCAAGCCTATGTACAATCCATGAGTTCTAACCCCCCTTTCTTTTAAAAGTTTACTGAAGTGTAGCAGCTGGAGCATGTGTTTTAGTCATAGGTAGGTGGAAGTATCATACATTTGCAGACAACTATTTTTTCATCTATGAAATCAGAAAATTTTTGGTTGGGAGGGACTTTTGAAACTTTAGTCTGACCTCTACTAAAAGCAGGGTTACCTTCAGAGCAAGATTACTTTGCTTCAGGCCTTCAGTCAACTTCTGAAAATCACCCAATATCCCACAGCTTCTCTATGCAACATGTCCCAGTGGTTGACCACCTCACCCTGAACTTTCTTCATCGTACCAGATGATCCCTGATTGCAACTCCTAACCTCTTGTGCTCCTCTGAGAAAACTTTTAATCCACCTTCACTGTAGCTTCTCTCAATTTTGCTGCCAAATAGTACAGAGAGGTTCACCTCTTAGACCTCTTTCCTCCATGATAAAAAAGACCAGGTCCTTTTGCTTCTTCTTATATGCTGTGTATTCCACTCCTCTTGTCACATTACTGGTCCTCTACTAAATTTGCCTGATTTTGTTAATCTCTTCTTTTCAGGTGGCTCCACAACAGGAGAAAGAATCCAACACATGTGCACACTGTGTTGAGAGTGGAAAATAATCACTCCTCTCTGCTTACTGGACACATTTGCCAATGCAGGTGCAAGGCACTGCTGCCCTATGTCAACTTACTTCCTACCGAAAACCATAGATCCTTCTGCACAGCCGTTTCCTACGTGGCATTTCAGTGACTAGCCTGTACCAGTGATTTGAGTTATTCTGTCCCAAGTGAGGGACTTGTGTTTGTCATTCATACAAGGAAGGTATTTGTTAAATATAAAGTTGTTGAAAATGATCCTTGTAAAACCAGAATCAAATTAAGTAGCAAGGATCTGGCAAGCCAGCACTTCTTTAAACTAAGAGGTGGAAAAATTCAGTGGTCATTTGGTATTCTTAGCAGAGCTTATAAGCACATTGCATCAGATACCAAACCTCTGGAGAGCACTTCTTCTAAAAGAGAAAGAGAGAGTCTCTTCTAAAAGAGTAAAGAGAAATAACTGTGTGGATTAGAATTACTGTGGTTATGCTTGGTAGGATTTAAAACAGATTAGGCATGGGAAGCACTGTTATTAAAACAGCTAATGTGCAAGTTAGTAATCAATGTAGAATTGGTAGGCTGTTGTCCCAGACTGAGAACTTCTGCCCAAAAGGCTTAGTTATGTCTATGATACTTTACTTTCTACAAATACTACACAAAATTTGATTGTTAAATTCAGAAAATAACGGAGAAAAAAAACATGTATATCGAGGTATTATTTGACACTAAATGTGGGGTTTCAGAAAATAATTTCATTTTCAAGGTAAGCTGTTTTTTCCTATTCATATTCACAGCAGCTGCATTATCAGTCCAGCGATTTACCACAATACTTGTGTTTTTTAGATGGAAGAAACTGTCTGTATGACTGACTCATCAGCTAAGAATCTCTTTTACATATAAAAATTATTTCTAGTGTATTTTCTATGGACCTGTATCAACGTCTTGACTAACACATAGGTTAGCACAATGGTAAGACAGAACAGAGTAGAAGACTATTCACTCTCAAGAAACCATTCTGTCTAAACTTCATACAGAGGATCATATAGGGATGCAAAACAGACCAGGAAGACTATTAGAAATCACTGAGGAACAGCTGGCCTCCCTAAAGGATGACAATCAGTGAATCAGAGTGCTTCATCTGTTTTCAGGTTTTGTTGGTACACATGCAAAAAATAAAAATCAAAGGTTTAAAGATAATCACTAAATCCTGAGATGTTCAGATGATTTTTTTTCTAGTATTGAGGTGGATGGGCCTCTGAGCAACCTGCTCTAGTTGAAGATGTCCCTGCTCATTGCGGGGGCGGGGGCGGGGGGGGGTGTTGGATTGCATGATGTTTAAAAGGTCCCTTCCAACTCAAACTATTCTATGATTCCATGATAACGTACAAAAAAGGATGGAGGTGTCTGTCTGAAAAATGTGCCAGCAGATGCTATGAAGAGTAGCCTCATGGACCAGCTGAGCAGGAGTCAGCCTGTATGTACTGCTAACAGTGGTGACAGCAGTGCTGTCACTGTCAAGGGTCCTAGACAAGGCTGAGCACTTACAGGTCCCAAGTGAGAACCAGTGACAGGATGCTCAGGAGTGGCGTGGCATCCTGAACAGATAGAGTTGGGAAAGACTAGCTTTGCCTAGCTTAGGAAGAACAATGTTTCAGTATTTCAGATACAGAGATGCTGAGAAAAGAAAATGCCGTAATATAAATTTTACAGGAAAAAAACCCCCACACAATAAAACTTAAGAACCACCTGAATGCAAAGACCAATCTGAATGCAAAGACAGAGAAAAATTAGGTAGAAAAATATACACAAATCAGAGCCCAGAGAATTAACTAAAAATCAGTCTGTGTCTGACTGATAAAACCAAAGAGATAAGATGCAAGCAGGAAAATAGTTAGAACATCTTTAGGCCTGAGCCTTCAACCTGTCTCATGAACACACAGTCTTGCCTCATCGGTGCCAGGACCCAAGAAGTCAGTGTGAATCCACTTACATGCAGGAGTTGGTAAATACATCCAAGTGATATATACAGCAGGGACACCTTTCTCTCATGCTTAGTGACATGTCACTATAATCTTGGAGAATTTAAACTAGTCAATTTTCCTTTTCTTAAGAAAATCATTTACTTGAGATGAAAAAGTATTGTTTTATTATTTAATTCAAAAGACAACTTGAAATTAGTTCATGACATCGGCACACTTGTTATGTGACTTTATGGGCTCTGAAATGTTGCTGGTGATCAATAAACAGTGATATCAATCTCATTCAAGTGTCAATATGGAAGGATTTTGGGAAACTGTCTTTGTGAAAGTCAATTAAAAAAAAATAAATAATGCAACAGGGAGGCTCAATGAATATCATCACGTTTTTAATTAGCTCATGTTCCCTAGTAAACTATCATGGCATGACATATGAGAAATCAGTTTTTAACAACCAAATCAATGAATGCTTTTTCAAAGACAAAGTAAGATGTTCTTAGTGTGTATCTTAACAGTCTAGAAAATCGCCTGAAAAATAAATATTGTGTATGTGTACTAATTTTACCTTATAACCCTCAGCATTAGTCCTATGACTTTAATATTCCAACAACATTAGAACCTTCTGGATTATGGGATTCTAATCATGAAATAAAGAATTATGCCTGTCTGGAAGACCCCAGTTAAGATGTAATTATAAAGTGAAATCACAAGCACAAAATAATTGAAATACATGGCTGTGAGGGCCCAGTTATGACAACATAAAAATGCTTTCAGTAAGCATTCATAGCTACAATGAATATTTTGTATGACTGGAATTAAGGTTATGCTGTCTGCAAGCAGTATATCTACTCTGTTTATGAGCAATATGTACACTGGTGTACTGACGACTTGCAGCTCATGATATATTTCCAGTAAAAACAGGCAAGAAATTTTTTTTTTGTGAAATTATTGATAAAACAGTCATGTGTTGCAATGCCTTCAATACACACTGGGAAAGAAATTGCTTATCTCTGTTCTTTCCTGCTTTTGTATGTTAATCTTTTAGCACATAATTATTTTTTTGTTGGTACCGTAACACAGGGGCTAGTTTTATATTATTGCAAAAGGAAGATACATTACAATTTCTATATTTTAAGCATGAGAATACATTAGTAGCACAGCTGAGTTTTCCAGATCTGTTACCTTAATTTTGTCAACAAGCATCATTTATACACACACACACACACACACACACACACACACACACACACACACCCCCAATACACACATTCATACTTGTAATTATGAGGTATTTAACAGCTTCTGTACTGAATTTCAGTTAAACATTTACAGAGTTATTCCAATACATCTCAAGGCAGCATCATAAGAACTCTAGTGACAAGAAAATTCTCAACCTTATCAATGTGGGTCAGTCCCCAGGAGGTGGATGTGAATACTCATGGCCCCTACTACTGTGGGGACAATACTCCCCACTCCCAATTCCAAACACCTTCATAATGCTTAATGCAGTTGTTTACATAGAACACTATTTGTAGAAAATACAATGCAATATGAGTTAATTGGAGAGAGATTTGGTGGTTACACTTATGTTTTATTGTCCTGGGAAACAAACGCAACTTTGACTGTTCCATTTGTTGAGAAGGGTGCATGTGGTAAAACAAACAGGTTTATCAGGAATTAAAAACTGGGGTTGAGATAAGTAATTTTTCTTCCAGCAATATAAAAATTATAAAAGTTACAAAAATTATAAAAATCGAGGTGTCGATTTTAAAGATGTCCTCAAAATCATGTTTAAAAAAACAAGCTAAGCATTCACTACTTTTCTAAGATGCAGTGTATGTTATTGACTGCACTGATTCACTAACATTTATCTTGTGACACAGGTTTGCATTGTTTTTGTTTCTCATCCTTAAGAAGTAGACCTGAAAGCTCACAGGTCCAAGCATGACACATATGATGTTGGCATTTTGTGTAAACAAGCAGTACAAAACAGATTATTTGCATTCAGCATCTTTAACCATAAAAACTTCAATAACGTATTTACCTTCATTTTAAGTTTAATCACTGCACTGTATATATATAGGCGGAGCAGTCCTTACAATAAATGATCAAATGGCAAAGAATGACTCAAAGGACACCGTCATCTGAGAACTCCTCGCCTGTTTCCGCTCATGATCCTGTCACCTGGAGGGAGGTTTAGAGATATAACTGGGGGAGACTGCAGTCCAGTGTATTGAAACCCAACGAGCCAAATGGCTGGTATCAATATGTCAGGAAACTGAGCAAAGCTATAATGAGAGAGGTTGCAACAGAACCATGTGCTGCAAAAATGCAGGGTACGAGCAGAACATCTGCTAGAAAACAAAGGCTTCTACATATCTTACAAGAAGTCCTCCTTTTCTGTAATAGTCTCCAGGCACAAGTCACTTACCTACAAACATACATTCCATTTCCTTCTCTGTTCCAGTTGCCCAGGCTCCTATCTCCCCTCTTCCTTGGGGAACCATTTCTACACCTTTTCTTCATATCCCTGCCCCATAAGAGCCTTGTTTTACCTGTTGTGCCCAGGCATGTCCAGGGAAGACAAGCATGAACTGATTGCAGAGCTGCTGCTCTCACTAAGCCACACGGGGCTGGCTCAGACAGCCTGTTTCCCACACCATGGGAGGGAACAGGTAAGGGGATGAGACACAGCCCATCCCCATTAACAGAATGGACATAAAAAGCACGCCCCAGGCTCTTGTTCGTTCTTTCATCTCTGTGACCCTAAGTGAACATTATTCTCTTTGGATGCTAGAGAACAGTCATTGGTATAAAAGGACTAAAGACAAAAAGAGGGAAAGATTATACTATACAGCATTTTCACTGGCATTTTTTGCATTTTCCAGATTGAATTTCACCCCACCATTGGAAAACTTCACACGCAGTGGGGAAGTGTTGCCGTACAGTTGTATCATCTGCTCTTTATTACACCTATATAATTGCAGCAGAACTCCAATTCTCCATCTGTGGACTCATTTTGTGGTTTTACTTTTTTTTTTAGATTAGTTTGTCTGGACATCTGCACTTGTATATGAGAACAAAATTTGTCCCTCTCCTCTTAAGTTCTTTCTCTTTAGTGATTTATTTACTGTATGAATAAGAAAACAATCACCTAAAAATAAAATTATAATATCCAATAAATTCTTAATTAATGTTAATTAATGTTAATTAACATTAATATTAAAACAATTTGTGGATTTCTTATTTATATTCAAGACAAACATATTTTTATATAAGTTTCTGTGTTCAAAAATATATATTTAGGCTTACTGGAGGCAAATATTTTAATAGCAAAAAGACGGAACAAAAACTTTACTTACCAAGCCATCCTGATCCAGAATTGGGTATACACATATCTGTTTCAGCACTGGGCAACACAAATCCAACCACAAACACTTCAACCCCATCAGCCATTAGGGCCATTCCCAGCACAAAGAAGAGGGCCCACTGGAAACGACCATGGCCACATTCTTGTATTATCAATTCATATTGCTGTGCTAACTCTTCTTCATCAGCTTTCCTCTCTGTTTCCAGTTCATGACGATCCTTGTATTCATCACGCATAGACTGACCTAAGGCCACCAAGTCATCCTTACCCTGCCCTGTGCTGGGGATTCCCTGATACTCCCCTTCATAAATTTCATCATCTTCATCATGTCCTTCAGTTGCTTCACTTGATCCTTCATCATCATTAGCTTCCACACCATAATTTCCTCCTTGGCCATAGTAATCATCATCATCTTCCTCATCCTGGAAACGATTGTAGGACCTCTGTGTGTACCCATCTTGGGCTTTGTCAACTGCTTTATTCACTTTCTTCACTGCTTGCCTCTTCACCTCTTTAGCAATATCCTTGGCCCCTTTCACTAGCGAAGTCCTATCTTTGTATGTATCCTCCATCCTGTATCAAAGAAGGACTGCTGTTAGGCTGCAAAGGCACCTGCCAAATATTGTTTGGAATGTCTATTGCCTGTTGGATATCAGTGGAAAAAGCCCAGGTTGAAGTGAAGCTGTAATATTCAACCTGCAAAATACAAGGAAAAAAAGTTTATACTTCACTATTTTTAGATGCCTCTTCACACTGATCTTTAATTAAGCACTGGACATCAGAATACAGGGCTTTGAATATTAAAAACTGTATTTTCTTCAGAGATACAAATATCACAGGTTACAAGGAAAATATGCTGAAGATAAATTTAGGATCTCTATCAGTTTTCAGAATTCATTTTTTTACTCTCTAGTCTTGGATACTATGTTTTATTCTGAAAGAAACCAAGAATTCCATGCATCATACATCATATTGACTGTGTCTGCAGTGTCCTTTCCCATTTGAACTCCCTGTTTTGTAAGAAAGGGCTACAAATACTAACTGTTCTCTCAATGAGTTACCATGAAGTATCTCTCCAGCCTTCTACTTAACACAAATCCTGCAGGAAGTTAATATTCCTCCAATCCGTACCAGTATCTCGAAGCTGATTTAATTTGGCCAATGCGTTCACAGTGCATTCACACTGAGTCTTAGCAATATGAAATCTCATCCTAAAAAATTCAGCGTGGGGAGCTGTGTGGGTGGAAGTCGTGGCACTTTCACACTTGGGAGATTCCCAATACCAAAGTCATGGACGGACTCATTCCATTCTTCCCTATCTATACTGATGGTAGCAGAGTGGAGCAACTATATTATCAGCTAATGCATCTCAGGGTATGTTATTCCAGCATGAGTTCCCACTAATCAAGCTGCATGAAAGCACCAAGACATTTTGCCCCAGTCCTCCTCCCTGCTCCCTTGATGTATCTTTCCATCTTGTGCTTCCCAAGGTGAAAAATGCAGACACAATGAGTCAAGAGCAGTTTGCTTATTAGACTGAAGACTAAAAATTCCCTTCTTCTCAGTGCAATTTTCAGGCATATTTGCAAGGCAATTTTCTCACCACACATCTGCACTATCACTAGGGGCAGGAGAAAGAAATGGCAGCAGCATGCAAGCTAACAGAAGGAAGAAATGCAGGATCATTCTTTGGCAACAGTCCATAGTCAGAACAGCTAAAATCAATTATAAAACTGCACTATTACTCATGTGTCTAAAGTTAAGGGAGTCTGTGTGCGTGTCTGTGCAAACCTGGACACTGCAACAGATTGTAGAACCGTCCCCTCTGGGAGAAGGCAGGCTAAAATTTCTGTAGCAGTGCTTCTAAGAAAACACTGCCTGCTTCCTACTTGGGGAAAAGGTTATTTTTAACCATGATCATTTTAATGATCTATTTTCCATCATTACCTCAGAAAAACTGCAGTAACACTACTAAGGAGGCAGTGAGATATGATGCAGGAGTAAAAATGGATGGAAATTTCTGAAGCTAATCCTATTACCCTTTCTAAAGCAGTGTGAACTGCCCTCAGAGCTTCATGGGAGAAGACCTGGGAATTGCTTTGAGCAGTTGTCCTTTATTCACTCTATTGCACATACTGTCTCCAGAAGTATACTCCAGACATGAGTTTTAGGACTGATAGTGTTTTGAGGGATAGGAAAAATTACAGAATTTTTCTAAATCTAAAAATGCATTAGATAAACTAAAGAAGTGATGTACTTTTGATACAAGGAAACAAAGCCTACAATCATATGGAAATTACTTTAGAAACTAAAAGATATTTCTCTAGCTTTTTAATAATAGAAATTCACCTATAGTAGAAAATGTTTTTATTTTTAGTATCTTCCTCTAGATTAATTTCACATACTTTGAATGTTTCTCAAAGAAATCAGATGTGATGGCACTATTCAACTATTAATGGGAACTGAAGCATTTACTGGAAGAGAAATGCAGCCTTAAAAAAGCCATGATGTAATATTTATGACTGCAAACTGTAGCCTGACTTTAGGTACATGATGATCCTTATAAGTAGGTCATTCTGGTGAATCTTTTACGCCAAGGCAGTTTCTCTAATTACACTTTTCAGTTTTCAAGGTGCTCCTTAGAAGTTATCCTTTGTATGCTGAATTCGGTATCTGATCCTTACCTGTGCATGGCTACAGTATCTACTAGCTGTTAGTGAATATGCAGTGCATCAAAAGATTCACTGGATCTGCTGAAGCCTTCGTACAAATACTTTCAAGAACTTCATGAACTCCTAGCAGGTACTTTTCCGAGTGTTAATGAGTACAGCGTGTTCCTAGATTTTAGATAATTTTAGAGTGTCCATGCAACCCATTTAAACTAAACACTGAATTCCTCTAATTCTTAGACTCATATTTGTTTCTTTTTGTTTTTCCAGTGAGTGCAGTCTTCTTTTAAGGATTTTTAGTTGTCAAATTCCCTATTACTGCAGGGTATATGTATATAGAGCAAAGAAAGCTGGAGTTTAGGAACACAAAATAAACAAAATGTCTAAGGGCTAGCACTTATAAAACCATGCTCTGCTCTTCTGTAGAACACCTACCTCATGAGTTCAACAGACTCAAAAAAGACAAATTTGCAAAAATAACAGAACTTAAGCCACAGTTTGTGAAAAATCAGGTACATCAGCAAGGAATTTCACCTGTTCAAACTCATTAAGAGCGTAAGTCTGCCAGCAAAAAACCTGCACATAGACAAAGCAAAATTTCTGTCTGGGCAGAAATACGAAATTTCTCTCTATCTTGCCTTAGTTTCCAAGCCAAATGCTCAATTTGAACACTGTTGTTTTAAACAGCATTTCCTCCTCAATGAACTGAAATCTGCGCCTTAAGGTGATAAGTATGAAGAGGAATAATTTACAGCCCATGCATGATAGCTTCCCACCCTTTCAATTATGTTGGAGTGATTACTACAAGTAAGTAACTGGTAAGTCTGAAAGAATAAGGATTAATGACTTCCTGAGTAGCATAAAGCAGCAAAAGCAGAGATGGTAGTGTAGCCATATACTCTTCTTTGTACCAGCTGATTCATCCAACGTTTGCTGGCTTTCACAAAACCAAACACCACATTCCTATTCAATTCCTTCAACTAAAACAAAAAACAAAAACCAAACCAAAACAAAACAAAAACACCCACAAACAAACAAACAAACAAAAAACAAACCAAAAACCCAAACCAAACCCAAAAAAACCAAACCAAACCAAACCAAATAAAAAAAAAAAAAACACCAAACCAAAACCAAAACCAAACAAAATAAAACAAGAAAAAAAAAATCCCAGGAAAGTAGTGTTTCTACCAGAAATGGAAATAATACTTCAGGAAATACCTACTAAAACATTTTTCCAAAACACTCAAAGATGCGTACGCAAAAGTTGTTCTTTTGCTCTAATATTTATTCTAATATTTATTCTTTTCTATTCTATTACATTCACAAATTTCAGTATATTTAGCATTTTGTATAGATTCTGCTACATCTGAAATAGAGGTTGGACATTACAAACTAAACCAGTGTGATCCCATAAAGATATAAATCTATGACAAGTCAGAAAACTCATTCCCACAAAGACTTAGATCTTGTCTTAAGCTGTGAGAAGACTCACTGGGTACTCCAAACATTGATATTAACTATATGCATATCTTGAGATTATAAAGTCTTCAGAACATATCTGGAATTCACACTCAAATGTGCATTTCACATACTCTTGGTAATTTTGTATGGCATCTTTTCTGCTTCTCTCTTGAATCCGTAATTCCTTTCCAAAGGAAAAAAAAATAGTAAAACTTATTCCTAATCAAAGTTGATGTCTTTTTAAAAGCATATTTTTCTTGAAGTTTCAATTCTGGTTTTATTTCTGGTTTTCTGCTGCTGTTTCTTATTATCAAAGATAGATACAGGTGGTTTGTGTTTTCCATGTTTATCCGTTGCTAGAAATTGGTCATCATGTGAAGGTATAATCTTTGGTTAGAACATAACTACTTCCAACTTTATGACCTTGATGTGTCAAATGATTTTCTATCCCAGGTTAAATACAGGCAACTATGTTAATTCACAAACAGAAGATGCTACTGTCTTGCAAGTGTTCTCAGTAATTCAAAAATAAAACAACACACCCTTGAATTCACTGGGATACCTGCAAACTTCCTCCTCATCTCTTCATGTGCAAAGCCTTTTGTTTATTTTTTCCAGGGTAGTTCTTACTTCAGTATGACCTAATAAAGAATAGATTCTTCAAAAAAGGGTATTTATTTATAGAGGTATTAATATTTAAAATAAATTAGAGCTGGCATCAAAGCTGGTGTGAAGCAGATTTGTTTTGGGTAATGTTAACAGATTAAAAGATAAATTTCTGTATTTTAAGTAAATTTTCTTTCTCTTCTGTTGAAAGTCGCACACCCAGGCTGCACTCTTCTAGCTCAAGCTGCAGTAGACAGAAATGTGTGTAATACTGCAAGGCTGTAGTGCCACCACCAATGGCAGCCCCCAACCCTCTCCTGATTTGGATGGTATTCTCAGCACTTGTCCTGTACCAGCACTTGTCACTGCATTACCTCTCTGCAGACACAACACACATACACGAGATGAGCATGAGAATTCATTTATCTCGTACACATCAACGACCCTGAGCTCAGCAGAGACAGGGTCTTCATGGTACACTGCAATCTTTTTCTTCACATTTTATTCTTTTCCTTCCTCATTAAACTAGCAGTTATAACTGATTCTGCACCATATGCTCTACCTGCTCTGTTCCTCTTAAACTATTCAACTAATTTACCTAATTAGAAAAAACAAGTGGAATTGCTTTTAGCTTGTTTTTACTTGAAATTTGATAACCTTTATCAGAAAAAAAGAACGTATTTGGTGAAAGCAAAATTTATGTGGACATTGGCCCTTAACAAAAAATGTTATCTTTAACTTCCCCTTAGAGCCCTAAAGTAGAACCAAACCCAAAAACTCTAATAATTCTTTCCTTACAGTGCTTTTGATCACAGGCCTAGTTCTTCCTCACAGTTGGATACATAAGCATGAAACCAGGATCTGCAAAAGCTCTGCTTAAAGCAGTACAAACCAAAAATCTGACAGTACAATGAAATCAGACTAAATACACATCTAAGACAAAAGCTATAAACTCTGTCTGGTGAAAATCAGGAAATCTTAACTAAATAATACTGTGAAAATAAGTTCTCCTAGGGAGGCAGAGTGGAAAATTATAGGTGCAAATTTAGGAGGTGGGACATTCTTCACTTTATACTTCCACTATATTAGTCCTCCATGCATTACTTCTATGCTCTAAATATCCTGAAGAGGGGTGATACAGTGCTGGCAAGTTTTATGAGCACCACCATCCTTTTAACATTGACATAGTCATGTCTAATTCAGCTCACGCTTATTAGATACACTCAGTCATCTGAACTCCTTTGATTCACAGTTCCACCTAAGGTCAGAGACTGGGCTGAAGATTCATCTATGCTCCACCATGTCTTTTTAAGCTTTTTTCATGCTTTCTTTTGACCTACAGAAAAGTTTTCTACTGACAGCAAGGGAAGATGTTATCTACCCTTTGGTTGTAGTACCAACGTCAAATTCCTTAGAATTAGACTCAGTTCAATGCTCCCCTAACTGAAGAGGTGACCCCC
>VYZQ01009476.1:29583-39740 GCA_013400655.1 Mystacornis crossleyi
TAAAAGAAGAAAGTTTTTTTTTTTTTTTTTTTTTTTTTTTTACCTTGTAGGTAGTGAGACACTGGAACAGTTTGCCCAGAGGGGTGGTAGATGCCCCATCACTGACAGTGTTTAAGGCCAGCTTGGACAGAGAATTCAAAAACTTGATCTCTTGGACAGTGGCCCTGCCCATGTCAGGGAGGTTGGAACAAGATGTAATTTAAAGATTCCCTCCAACCCAAACCATTCTGGGATTCTATGAAAATAATTGGAACTAGTCAGCTGGGCTTGTTTAACTAGAAAGGAATTTTTATTTATGTTTTGTCTGCTTAACTGTGAAATAAATTATTTTTTTTTATTTTTCATAGCAGTCAACATACACAGGAGAGGTTAGTTGTAAGGGGTAAATCTTTTTACAAATACTAGTTTCAGAAATGCTGTCATTTATGAGTTTCAGTGCCTTTTCAGACAGGATTTCTGAATGATGAGGTATTTTCTGAGCGCTATTGCAAATAGATTTCAATCTAAGTGTTCACAAAGTTTACACTTGAGCATTTCCACCATTCTTTTCTCTCTTTAGAGGGGTATAAATCACAACTATCATTATAACATAGGAATCACGAAAAATGCTACATTTTAGATTGATGGGCACTTGTACCATTTACAGGCTGAGTGATACAGTTGACATAAGAGAAGGAAGAGATGCCATCCAGTGGGATGTGGACAAACTTGAGAAATGGGCGCATGGGAATCTGATGATGTTCAACAGGTCCAATGCAAGGTCCTGCTACTGAGGGGCTGTACTGGGCAGCCCCAGACATGAGTACAGACTGCAAGAAGAACTCACTGAGAGCAACCCTGTGGAGAAGGACTTGGAGATTCTGGTGGACAAAATGCTGGACATAAGCCAACAATGTGAGCTTGCAGTCCAGAAGGCCAACTATATCCTGAACTGAATCAAAAGGAGTATGCCCAGCAGGTCGAGGAAGATGATTCTGTCCTACTCTGCCCTCCTGAGACTCCACTTGGAGTACTACATCCAGGTCTGGGGTCCTCAACACAAAAAAGATATGGACCTGTTAGACTGGGTCAGGAGGAGGACACAAAGATAATCAGAGAGCTGGGACACCTTTGACAAAGGCAGGCTGAGAGAGTTAGAGTTTTAAAGGACAGAGAAGAGAACGCTCGTGGGAGACCTCCTTGTGGAATTCCAGTACTTAAAGCAGGCTTATAAAAAAGACGAAGAGCAATTTTTACACAGGAAAATTATGACAGGGCAAGGAGGACCATTTTTAAACTAAAAGAGGAGAGATTTAGATTAGATGTTAGTAAGTCAGAGGTGGTGAGACACTGGAAGAGTTTGCCAGAAAAAGTTGTTCAAGGCCACGTTGGATTGGGCCTTGAGCGTCTTGATCTAATGCATGTCATCCCTGCCCATGGGATGGGTGGATGGAACCAGGTGATCTTTAAGGTCCCTTCAAACCAAAGCCTTTCCATGACTGTATTATTTAGATACAGAGATTTACCCAGAGCTTCAGAAATACCTGAATACTCACAAAACTACAAATCACCATATTTTTTTCAAATTAATTTGATAACGAAGTACAAGAAATGACAAGAAACAACAAAAATAAAAAAACAGCAACAAACACCCCCCCCCACCACCCCCATTCTCCCTTGCCCCTATCAAAAAAACCCAATCCCCAAACTTTTTCACTCTAAGTTTGATTAAACATTGGAACAGATTGCCCAGACAGAATGTGGAGGCTCCATCCTTGGAGAAATGTCAAATTTGATAAAAAAGAGCCCACAAAAGTTGCTCTGTTTGACCCTGCTTTGAGCTATGGTTTGGACCTGATGATTCCAAGACGTCTCTTCTGACTTCAATCATTTAATGTTTCTGACAATTTCATTACTTTACTTCACTGAATTTTCTCTCCTACACCATGATGAGAAATGAATGTTTAAAGAAGATATGTTTCTCATATTTGCATCTCTCTGGTCACCATGAATGTGGGCAGGAAGCCTGATCTCTACACTGGGACCTCAGGCACTACAGAACTAAAAGAAGGAAAATTCTCCATGAGAATGTAAACATTAAAATTTCACACTTTGGGCTTCTGTTTCCTTGTTTGGTTTTTTCTTCTTGAACTTGAATTATGAGTTTGAAAATACTTCCTTTTGTTTATGATCTCCATGTATAATCTAAATGAAGCAAGGACATAGTATATTAATACTGACTAACATTATCTTTTAAAAATTTTTCATATAATACCTTTCATTAATTTAAAAAATAATCATAAACATAGTGTTATGTTTGCACTTAAAATTTCCTGCCAATAATTAATGGAATTATTGCTAGCAGAAGCAATTAAAATTTTATAAAAGAGATTGTTCCAAAGAGCAATTCAGATTAAAATGCAAAAGATCATGTGCACATCCCTTTGTGCCTTATAAATTGGGGCCTTCATTTAAAATGTTAACAGTGGTATGACAAACTCAGGCCTAAAGTATCAAATTTCTGACATAGAATTAAAACTTTGATCAGAAATAAAATTTACTTTGAAATACAGATTGAAATATGCAGTGGATTAACCTTGACCAGCTGTCAGACTCTCACCCCTCCTCTCTCTCACTCCCCCTCCTTAGCAGGACAGGGAAAGAAAATAAGATTATAAAGCTCATGGATCAAAATACAGAGAATAAAATCACTTAACAGTTACCATAATGGGCAAAAGAGAGCCAGCTCAGGGAAAATTTATTTAATTTATTGCTAACTAAGACAGATCTGGATGACTGGAAACAAAACCAAAACCAAAACACATTCTTGCACACATATACACACATGTCTTTTTCAATAACTTAATTTCAACCCTGCATTTCCAATTCTTCCATCTATTCCATTCCCATAAGGGCAAGGATTATGGGGGACAGGAGGCTGTGGTCAGTCTGTAGCAGTTACACCCTGCTACTCTTTCCTTCTTAAAATTTGCCCAACTCCTCCCTGGATCCTCTCCACCGAAAGATTTCAGAGTAAACCTGCTCCAGAGTAAGTCCTCCACAGGCTACTTTCCTGTCAGGAAAATCTGGTCTAGTGTGAGCTCTCAGCAGATCACAATTCCCTCAGGAAATACCCAGTTGCGCTGGTTTGGGGTCCCCCTGTGGTGTAGACTGCAATGTGGTTATCTGCTCTGTCATGGTTCACTCTAAGGGCTTCATTTGAATTTGAATCTCTTACGCAGCGCTTGTAACACCCCCTACCCCTCTGTATTCTCTGACTTTGATGTTCTTAGGGCTGTTTCTCACTTTTTTCCTCGCTGTCTGTGCAACATTTTCCCCTTGAATATTTTTGCCCAAAGTTACCACCAGCTTGGCTGACAGACTGGGCTGTGTCCTGTGGTGGGTCCATTGGGCAACCAGCTGGAACCAGCTGAGTCCAGAATGTGACAGCTACTAGACTCTACTCAGAGAAGCCACTCTTGTAGATCCCACCTAAGAAAAACTTGCCACCTACACCCAGTATATATATTAAAAAAAAAAAAAAAAGGTATCTTGAAAAAGTTACAAATGCAAACTAAAATACCAAAATTTCATTGTGTTTGAAGTCACTGTTTGAAACAGATTAAGAAAAAAGCCACCAAATCAAATGTAATTTTGTTCAGAAACCTGCACTCAGATAGAATCACTGAACCAAGGTAAACAGAGGTACTGATGAAGGGGAATGGGTATGTGAAGAACTGCAGGCACTAGAGGAAGTGCAGGTTGTAAGAACTACAATTTTAATCATTATCATTTTATCTTGGAAAGAAGTTATTATAAATCAGCCATACCAGCAGGGTTATGTGATTACTGGGAAGCTAGTCATAAAAAGCAAAAGAACCTTGAAATTTTTGTAATTTCGAAGTTCAGAGGCATTATTATCACAGAGCATATATTAAAATAACCCATATATATATATATAAGCACATGTGAACACACATAAGCAACATGTAGACGGAGTCCTAGTCAGACTGATTTAGGCAACTATCTTTTTCCCTCCTTCTGAATAAACTGTGTCCACTAGGATGTCAGTGAAGTTCAGTATATATAACTTTCTAAACCTTCAGGGTGAGACCTTGTTTGCCTAGTTTAGGCATTTAAAATAAATGCCTATAATTTTCCCTGGTTTCTTCAAGCACAATATTGGGAGAAAAATGTCACGGAAAAATCAGAAAATTCTTAATGTCTTATAGATCCTAGAATAGTGGTCCAAATTCCATGCAAAACAAAAAGTATCAACCAAAGTGCAAGAAAAATTTCCCTACCATTCATTAACTTTCTACATTTTTATTATGCCCGTTTGGGTGCCCTGTGGACAGTGGACTAACTTCCACAGCGGGAACTGAACAAGGAGCAATCTTAGCTGAATATTTATCAGCTGGTGAGTGGCATGTGTGGGAGCTCTCAATTCAGTTGCCTAAAGCAAATAAAGCCCATTGCATTCAATTTTGATGTAAGTTCTGCAACCAACAAGAAAAGGTAGTATCATGTCTTCCTCATGCTGTGTTCTACAAATTGCAGCAATTGTGCCCACTAAGAGCTTTGTTCAGTTTATTAAACACATCTTGCAAACTACGTACCATTCTATCTTAAGCACAAATAGCCTTAAGCAGAATTTAGTAGCAAATGTAAAGCGAAACAATGTTCCCATTATATTTTTCAATTCTTTATTACTGTGACATAGAAGGTACAAAGGAAGGGGAAAAAAAAAAGTGATTGGAAGAAGCTATTGCAGGACAAAAAGTGATAGTACTGCTCATAGCTAGAATCAAGTATGTACCTCAATCCTGCTGTGATTGTGATCAGACCATTTAAATTTAACTTGAGTACAGCCTATGAATCTTGCGTAAGTTTAATTTTTGTGAATAACATTCCCCCAAAACATCTTAACATTTTTAAAAACTACTGAGACCTGCCCTGTTTTTCTGATACTTCCCCTTGTACTACTATTTTTCCTGTAAAAGAGAAAAGGTGCTTCATATAAAACTGATCATGCAGACCAAAATTTTTTTTCTTATTTAAGCACTTGAAGTTAAGCAATAGAGAAGTATTTTCCAATATAGATACTGAACAGTCACATATAATGTTTCTGTCAATTCATATAGTAGAAAAGAAAGACCAGTCAATTAAAATAGCTGGAACACTTAAGAATAACAAGGTCTATCTATAGACATGGACAAAGAAAAAGTCTACTGCAATTTACAGAGAAATCATCAATCAGTAATTGTTAATTGTTTATTATAACAAAAAACTTCATGTGCACAATGCACCTAGAGGTACATGTTCCTAAAGATAGTATTTCTAAGAAAAAAAATTGCTGTATCAGTCAGTGTAAATACCTTTTCCCAGGAGAAATAGACTCTCGGAAACTATGTTGTGAAATATAACATCAGAAATTGTCTTTTAAAAAATTTAATTTTTTTTTTTAGCATCTTATATATATTTTCACTGTAATTCCAATCAGAAGCTACAACCTTTTATATGCCAGTGAAATTTACATATAGAATAGTCAATTATTAAATGGGGTGCTTTGAAAAATGACCAGTTAAAAATAGTTTATAGATTATTCTACAGTTTCCATATTGTTCTTACTGTTGCAGTTTAATACTACTATAGTTATATTTTCCATCTTCTCCTTTTTGAACTCAAATATAAAAGATTAAACAATTTGCCCATTTTTATTTCAAAAGATATATGGAATAAAGTGCAACTTTTAAATTATTAAAAAAGGTATCTAAACAATGACCTTTAATCAAATAATTACTGAATATTGGCTATCCATGCCCTTCGAGAAGTAGTGTGGTAGCAAGTTTCCTAACGGAATTTAGTGATCTTTTGTCTCTGCATTTTAATTGACAGTTGTCAGCTTGGTAACAGCAGCTCTTGAAGCCCTAAGCCTCCATGTCTCGTAGATTTTAATGTTTCCATCCACAAGCAGTTTCTTATTTTTATCAGCAAGTCTTTCAGTTGAATTTTTCAGTCTCTGATGGTAATTTTTTAGGATGCACTGTGTACTATTACTTTAGTTAAATTTTTTCTTCTTCTTTTCTAAGTTCTTGTAAGTGTCAAGTCTTGATTTCAGACCAAAAGGAACTGATTAAACCAAGAAGCAAGCAAAGAAATAAAAATAACCATATATACCTCCAGCTGGACTTCAAGCTCTATTTTTGGGGGTTTACTTGTAAAGCCTCAAGTCATTATAAACCTTTCAGTTTGCAGCTGGAATGAAATAGGGTACTGGGCCAAATGGGCCCCATGTCTGAGGCAACATATCATATTCACATCGATGTCCTAAAATGGTTTTCACTCCGCAGTATGGTAATTCTGACACAATTTGTCCCTCTCAGTTTTTCATCTCATCTCAGATATAAACATATCTCCTCCAAAGTGCTTTAAAATCTTCTCAGTCTCCTCCTGTACATGTGTTGGGGTTTTAGGAGTTTTTTATTGTGTGTGTGTGTTCTTTTCTTTTCCTCTCGAATTTTTCCCCATGATTGCTGGGTGCTTAAGAGTAAAAAAAAAAAGACCTAGCCACAAGGGAGGGGCCCAGTTGCCCCTTTGTTTTGGTTTGTTTCTAAGGTGGGGGAGCGGAGATGTCGCAAGATTTAGAACTGGGAAAAGAAGTGGGGTGCAGTGCTTGGCCCTCATTTGCTCTCCCGGCATTTGGAGGGAGCGGAGACTGCAGTCGCTGGGGGGAGAACTNCAATCTCTGAGCTTGTGACAAGAAGAAAATTTAATAAATATAAATATAGAAATTATATTTATGTTATTTTCCTAATCTAAATCATTTCCCACTATTGCTGTATTACATATCTAAACTCAGTTGCTTAAAAGCAAATCCCAATAAACATAAATTATTCCAAATTGAGTTACTGATATTTGTATTCAGAGGGATTTTTGCAATACACATTTCCTATTCACATTAATGGACAGAAAACCTGCACTTGTCCTAACTTCCATTTTTTTTATTAGGGAAAATGTGAGTGCTCTGAAATCTGTACAAACATGTACACATTACCTTCTGGCTAGCCATGACTGTAGCTAAATAATGTAGTTGTTTTACATACCAGATGCTGAAGTTGCCTTTCTGTGCTTATCTGGGAACACAGGAGGCTTACCACCACTATGTCAATAACTACTTCAACTATAACAAACCAGAAACTTTCCTACTTGGCTCTCTTAGTAAGGGAAGTGTTTAGATTCAGTAAACACTCTCAGAGTATTTTTATTGAAAATGGGCAAGTATCCCACAAGTATTCTGCGTATCGCTTGTAGTACAGAGCAACTCACCCAGCTTGACGGTAATAACATTTAATTCTTCCTTTATATTTTAACTCCCTCAATTATATGGACTAATAGGTAACAGGTTATTGAGAATAGGATACAAATAAAAGCATAGTAACTACAGGTGTGCAGATATCTTGAGAATATAAGGAACTGCCTTTTGGATTTATATCAAGCATAAATTATGCAAGATCTACCTGATGTAATATTTTTTCTAAGTTAAAAATTCCATATACTTAAAACCCTTGTGATTTAAGCCTAGTAGCAAGCCTGCTCAACTATCGAGTCTTCAGCTTTTAAGTCTTGCTAATTTTATTAATTATTTTTCTTTAAATCAGTGCTGATGGAATTAAGAGCCTGACTTGAAGAATTTTATTTTAGTATCCTATTCCTACATGAAGTTTAAAGTAAATCAGAATGACAGAACCATGATTTTAGAGAGTGATAAGCTATCATTCTCAAAAATTTACAGAATCATGGACACATTGGAAGTGGCCTCAGGAAGTATCCATTATAATCTGCTAAAAAGAGGGGCAGGTCTGACCCTAGGTCAGGCTTTGTGCCAGCAGGTCTTGAAAACCTCCCACAGCAGAGAACATTCTATCATCCCACTGCCATGGGAACATTCCTTTGTCTGGTTGGTATGCAAATGATTTCGTTTCCTGCTAAATGTCATGTATGGTCAACAGAACCAAAAAAAGCCAAAAAGCAAAGCGAAAAATAAAACCAAAACCAGAAACAAAGCTAGCAACAAAGTAAGCATCCTCATGTGTGTTCTCATACATGAAAATCATAATGTTCATAAATCCTTTAAACCTATTTGTAACTGGTAGGTTCAGAATACAGGAGGATGTTAAAGGAACAAAAAAATATACTTTAATGTTGCTAAGAAAAACATCATGGTTACCAATTACATCCTGACTTCCCTTGTTGAGAATGAAGTACAACATATTCAGACTTATTAATAGATATTTTTATAAAGTCACCTAATTGATTCAGAAGTGGAAAACGTAGAACAATTTCAGGGGGACTCTTTAAAAAGTGCTTATGTTTACCTTCCTAACAATTTCTGATAGTAGCTGCTGAAGAACACTCACATATTTCCCAAATGTAATCAGTTAAATGAGAGGAAGCACAGATAGTTTGAATGTATTTTTAGAGCTACATGCAAATGACTCCCCAAGTGTCTCGTTCTTCCTATTCTGCCTAGTTTATGTCTTTGTGCTATGTATATGGAATGTTACAATTTCACAGATTTAGAAACATGTTAGTTCTGGCAGAGTCAAAGTCCCTTTTTATTGCGTTTACAGGGCCTACTAACATGCAAAACATACATCCAGGTGTCATGATTTAACCCCATCTGGCACTAAGTACCACACAGCCACTTACTGTCCATCTCTATCACCGAACCTGCCTGAGAAGGGGAGGTGGATCAGAAATAAAATAAAATTTTAAGCTTGATATAAAACAGCTACATAATAGAAATAAAATATAATTAAAATTAAAAGTAAAAGGAGGATAATACCAATAAAATGATAATGATAAAGGAGACATGAGGAGATTGACAGCTGGACTGATAATTTCACAGTCAGACCTGAAACCAGCTAGAATTTACCCATGAGAATATTACAGTGAAAGTCTGCAGTTTTAGTAAAACCCACAGAGAAGGCCAAGAAAATATCAATGAGAGAAGATATTCTGGACACAAGAGGAGGATGTTCTGGTTATGGGACATTGAGATTGTACAAGAAAGGACTTCTAAATAATATGTAGCAACTATACTTTTGCTTGTATAGCTAATTGTCTTATTCTTTAAATGGTCATTGTTTGTTAAACAGCCTTGTCATTGTTTGCTAAGCAGCCAATCTTACATTAGGCTACAGCCATGGTAAAAGGTATAAGAACAGCAGTAGAAAAAAATAAAAAACCTTTTGCAACCTTTCTCGACTATGGATTATTACTAGTGTTGCTTTTATGTCCGCCTTGACTAAGCAACAGAGACAATAAAAAGAGAGCTAAATAAATCACCCAGAAAAGACAAGCAATACACATACAGTTGCTCACTACCTGCTGACTGATGTCCAGCCTGACCCTGAGCAAATTCCCCTCCTGGCCTGCTTCCCCAGTTCATATATTGAACATGATGTTCTATGCTATGGAATATCCCTTCGATCAGTTTGGGTCAGCTGTCCTGGCTGTGCTCACTCTTGGTTTCTTGTGCACCTGCTCAAGAGCGTATGCAGAGGATGGGAACCTGAAAATTCGCTGACTTAGAGTAAGCACTACTCAGCAACAACAGTTAAAATATTGTTGTGTTATCAACAATATTCTGATACTAAATTCAAACCCACATCACTATACCAGTACTGTGAAGAAAATTACCTCTATGTCTGATTAAACAAGGACACCTGGTCTATAATTAAAATTTGGGGGCAAGAGGTGGGGGAATTTCACAATGAGACGTTTAACTAGAGCACGTTTTATTTGTTGGAAATCTTTTACCAAACTGTCTGAGTAATTTGCACTGAAGTTAAATTTTTCTCCTCTTTTAGATTAAAAAAATCTAATTATGTTAGTGTAAATTGAAATCTAATCAGGAAAATATGTCATTAGATTAAATGTGATAGATAACTGTAACAAAAAAGTGGTTAATGATAAATATTTACTCATTCCTGTATATTTTTCTGTATTAGTTATGATTTTAAATATTTAATTTCTTTTAAGAATGTAGACCTCTTGGACCTCCTTACAAACTCCTGTAATTTTTTTGACCAATCTTTTTGATTTGGCATAGGATTATAGCCAGTACCCTTTTCAGAGATTGCTATACAACAGCATTAGTCTTCTCTATGAAA
>VYZQ01009478.1:20007-40625 GCA_013400655.1 Mystacornis crossleyi
TCAGTCTGCTCCTGTCTTACTAACTCTCCCTGTTTACATCTTTGTAGGAGGCTCAAATGAGCTGCTTTTCTTCCTCAGACACTGGAATAAAACTCTCTCATTCATTGTGTGCTCTGATTCTGTGTGATTCTGATTCACTTTACCAAAGTTAGTCTTTTTTTTTCCCTGATGTGCTTCTGCACTGAGGCAGACAAACAGCCATTTGAATTGAAGAAAATTAAATTTGAATATTTTTTTAAAATCTATCTGTACTTACAGCTTCAAGTTTGGAACAGTAAAAATTCACTACACTAAAATGCATCCTTTGATTCTTAGAATAATGTGAGTTAAATAGTATTTATATGTTCTTAGTTTTTTATGCCTGGAGTACAAAGGTTGGATGGGTACTACAAAGAGTTGAGCTGGTTAAGACTGAAGATCAGGAACCTTATTTATGTCGAGTAAGCTCAACACCCAAGAAAACATGGAGAATTACTCTTTCCCATTTCTGTTTTTTGACTTTTGAGAGACTGAGAAATATTTTCTTCACAGAAATTAGAGACAGTAAAGCTGTGACTTTTTATAAAGTGGAAACCTGAATTGACAGTTAGGCCCTGTGGATTTTGGAAGTGGCAAACGAAACCCTCAGCTGAACAAGGGCTGTGTGCAATGCACAGCTTGCTCAGTAACTGTAAGCAGTGGAAAAGGAGCAGAGAGCTCTGAAGCCTGGAAATCTTCAAGCAAGCAATTTGAAATATAAATGTTTTGGAGGCTTGCAAATAGGAATATGTTTTTGGAGGTTTTTTTTTTAGTGTGAGGTTTACAGGACAGTTGAGATTTTTCAGGTAGTCTAAAAACTATAGAACTCTCCAAGTCTCCCCCATTATACCCTAAGATTGTAATTGATATCATTTAGGAAGTGGTCTGAAAAACACTGATCTTTGAAGTTGGACTGATGTACTACTGAAAAACAGAAGATGCTGTATTTTGAGCAGTGAAAGAAAATACGTTTTTTCTATTTTGTCTTATTTTTGGCAATCAGTTTTTACACTTATTTTTCTGTAGGCTTTATTAATACTAATTGAACTTGATGAATGTTTTTAAAGGGCCCCACTCTTAAGTATTTGATGCCTACATAATTTCAATTAAAGAACATGCCTTCCCCACCCAATAAATCGGCACTGTTATAACAACTCGTTGAAGTCTAAGTACTTGAGAAGTGAAAAACGAGGTGTAAACTGTCCTTCACTTATCCTCCTTCTCTTTTCCAAACCAGTATATCTCAAAACTTTTGCAGTGTAAAATACCTCCAGGCACCTTTCAAGCATCACAGAGATTGTTACTTTGAAAAGAGACTCCTTCTATCACCTTAATCTATAATATCGTTTCTGCTTTTGCAATTCACCTTGAAATAAATGTCTTTTTTCTTTGTTTAATTTCCTTTTTCTAGACTTGTCACTCAGGTCTATATCACAACGTCACAATTAACTTACTGTTTAAGGATCTTTTATTTTGATTAGAGAGTCTGGCATTGACTTTGGGTTAGGAACCAACTACTTTCTACCTCTGAAGGGTTTATTTCCATGACATGGTGAAATACACTTATGCACTGTTTTTCTCAGCTTCAGGCTTCCATTCTCCAGGTTTAAATAGCATCAGCTTTAAATAACTCTGTCTTTTTAGTGAAACCTGTATCAAATATTCGGTAGTTGTTCAGTAAGTTCTCTCAACTCATTTTGTTCCACTGTGAGTAATTACTTTTCAGACTCCCGTGTACATTGGCATAACTAGATTTTTGTACATAACAACAAATTGTGTATTTGCTGCTATCTAGTTCTCCATCAATGAATGTAATCATTGAGTGAGGAATAGGTCACGTAATGTTTACAACCACCTTTGGCCAAAACAACACAAAAGAGTTTGAAGACACTCGGGAGAACCTGAAACTTCTCAAGGAATGATTTTACTGAACTCAGAGAGTGGGAACTCATGAAAAGAAGCTTATTTAGATAATCTTATGGTCCTGGTATGGTGACTTCACATGGATTGAGCTAAGACTCCCTGGACAGTTTGTTGTTCTGTCAAATTCTTGTATCCAGCTGGCCTGGGGCTCTGCCTGATGACTCCAATTTATGTGTGATGTTTCCTTTGATTATTTTAAGTTCTGTGCAAAACATCACACTGTTTCACCAGGAGAGAGCCATATGGGACAATTCTTTCATCTGCAGGAGGTCTCTTCTGACAAAGTGTCTTCTCTACTGAAAAAGGGTGGAATTTGTTTCTAAACCAGGAGCTACCTGGGGAAGCTGCTGAGACACCCCTGTCCCTCTCTCAGTGTTATCAAAATACTGAAGGATTCAGGGAGTGCTTATCAGGTGGTAAATGCTTGGCACAGGCTACCTGAGGGGATCTCTGGGACTGGCTGAAGGTCTCACCGGGAGAATTTCTGTGACAGTCGTGTGCTGTGAAGAAAATTCGGGTTTCAGTTGGTCAGCTCCTCTCAAGCTGCTCCATTGCTTCCCATGGAGAAGGGCTGCTAAACTTCCTAGGTAATATCCTTAATTGCCACGTGTTTGCTGGGAGCATTTTCGAGTGTTAGCTGTAGTATTACCTAGTACTTTATGGAGCTTTCAAAAGCAAACACTAAAAGGTGGAAAGAACAACTCTTTACAGAATTGGGATACCGTATTTTTTGGTGCTTGGACGTGATTCTTCTCACACATGTATGCAATGTTGCCTTCTGTCACCAAATTTTAAGGGGTGATTAATGTCCTTCTGTAACTGAAACAGCTTTACATTCCTCAGCCCACAAAAATGCAGTGATAGGAAAAAGCAGTAATATTTAATAACATGCTACTCTATTCATTTCTGCTTAGCTGTTCTAAATAAGAAAAGAATTGGATAGAATACAAATTCTTAGGTTTGCCTGCCTATAGGATGTGGATTTGCTCAATGTGAAAAGTTACATTTTATACTCCATAATCTGAGTTTTTTGTCTAATATGACTAAAAAAACACATGTAATTATGTATTCCAGGTAAAAATTGTTTTTAATAATGCATTGAAAATTTTGGAAAAATCAAACAAAAATGAACTGAAAAAAAAACTGCACAAGGAAAAAACCTTCAAAGCAAACCCGATAAGGAGATAGAAAAAAAACCAAAACACTGTGACTTAAGATTTCTGAAAATATTTTTTATTTGCAATTGGCTTAAAGCTTAATGCTTAATAAAATGAGCTGAATAACCTGAAGAGAAAATGAAGCTTTCCTTGTAGTCAAAACAAAAAATTTCACGTCAATTCAGGACTCTTATCAGCACTAGAGGTGTTTCAGAACAGGCTGTTTAGGTAAATAACTGTCACGTTTATGATCAATATCTGTAAGGAAACATGAAGTAATGGTTGATTCTAAACTGTTACCAGTCAGTGTTTCTGGTTAGGTAAATTTCTTTAGTAGATATTTATCAGGCTGCACCAAACCTTTGGGTTCTGCAGTGCAGCTCTTCCAGCACAGCTCCCAGGCAGGGTGCAGCCCTCAGGCCCACGAGTGTGTTTCGCTGGGTGGTCCATGCCTCACAGACTGCTGGATAGTCACTTTTGGAACTGCTTAGATGCCTTTTCTGTGCATGGGGAGGGTGCCTGCAAGAGGAGGCAAACAGAACGCATTTCCTTCACACAGCTGTGTTTGGAGTTGTTTGGATGTGAATCAGAGCACGCCGAGCTGCTGGGATTTCAGTTTCAGTTTTTCCAGCTCATGATTTTAATTGATAACTTCTCTTTTCCTCATAATTAATTCTTTCTTTTGCTTTTATGATCCCTCAGTCTCATCCTCTATTTTAGGTTTCCTGTAACGCATATATCGTCGTATTTTCATCCTGCATACGCAGCTTGTAATTTTGGTGCTGGTCCAAACCTTCAATTAGGTGAGCCAAATGTTCAGAAGAGCAGCTTCAGAGCACAACAGATCAAGAAATCAGAGCCCTGAACTAACGTTCAGCTTATGCACTGCTCGCTGCCCTCCTCCCCTGATTTGAATATGGCAAAGTGCAGAGCATTTGGGGTACCTGATAAACTCTTCTTTGCAGTCCAGAAACTTTACCTCTTGCACTGGTAAAACCGGTCACTGAGCCAGTAAGTATTTATTGGCATGCAGATTATCATGTGTCTGTTGTAATCCTGAGCCAGTGCTGAGTACAGCCCCCCGCTTTTCCATGATGCTTTATGGTAATATTAAACCAGGAAGGTGATTAAAGACCAAACCTTAGCCCCCAAGAAAGCCAAATATCTCTGTCGGGGATGTGCAGCTGTGGGAGGAGATGCAGATCTCGATTCTCAAAAGAGGAACTATGATCCTCGGCTTTAATGCCTTGTTACTGATCCATGTGTGGGTGGGCTGAAGGCAGCTCATACTGCCTAAGGAGAACTTTATTTTCGCAGTGATCTCTAGATCTGAAAATTGGAATTAATCCATTGCTGCTTCTGTGTGAATAAAGAACAATAATGATCAGACGCACATCTGCTAAAAGCTGCTCAGTAACCTGCATCTGCTTGAGCAACATTCCATCGTGTGCAGTTGCTCTAAAAGAAGTCAGTAACTAAAAATTGGGCTGTTCAATGAAAATAGTGGGTGATTTTTTAAATCTCACAGTTATGTAATTGCAGTTCTGGCATAAATGCACACAGAAGTGCAAGAATCAGCTCTCTGGGGATACCAGTGAAGTCATTTTTAAACAAAAGGGTACTTGATTAGCATTCTTAAATAGACAAAGGGGATCAATAAAGGCTATACAAAATATTACAGGACATTTAATTAATAAGGAAATTAAGAGATCCTTAAAGGATCTTTGGTGAATTGATGTACAGCAAGAAAAGCTCAGGAAAAGGAACAGAAGTGGACCCCCTCAAGCGGCAATAGTCTTAATTTGATCCCTGGAGTATTGTGGCTGATAATTGCTCTGGGAAGTTTCTGAATTATGACAAGAACAAGAAATTGGTTTCATTACAAATATTTTTCTTCTTTGTTTTTTTTTTTTTTCAGTTTTGTAATAAAGGACTCCAGCTACTCTTGGCTAGGATATGGTAAATTTTTGAGAGACTAAGATGATTGTACGCTGTTTGCTATAGTTATTCATCTGCTTCTCTAGAAAAGGTTGCTAAAGAAATGGGGTTAAAGAAAACTTGGGAAGTCTAAAGCCCACAGCAGTCTTGGGAATCTTATGGAAGGAAAAGGGAGCATGAAGGACAATATTCATCTGCAAAGATGATTTGGGGAATTTTTGGCGTGAAGTGCCTGGGCATGGAAGTATTCTGGTTTTATTTGTCAGTTTTAGATCAGTTGTTAGGAGAAATATCTTCAGCTAAAGGGTGGTGTAGCACTGGAAGAGGCTCCCCCAGGAAGAGATTGAGTTACCGTTCCTACAGGTGTTTCCAAGATGTGCAGGTGTGGCATTTAGGGACGTGGTTCAGTGGTGGGTTGGCAGTGCTGGGTTAGTGGTTGGAGGTGGAACTAGGTGGTCTTAAAGGGTTTTCCAAGGCAAATGATTTTGTGATTCCCTTCTGTAGGGTCAGAGTCATTGAGTCAGCACAGGACTTGTATTACTTGTTGTAATTTGTCTTCTGGAGAATATCCTGCACTTGGCTTTCAATCTGTGTGAACATGACATTTATGGTCGAAGAGTCAAGAGACAGGTGTGAGGTTCTTCCCAGTACAGCTGGATAGAGAAGGTTATACCTGATCTTGTTTGTGTAAACACAGAAGTTTTATTTTCCCAGGGAGAGGGGGAAAAAAGGTTAAAAAGAAGATATTTTCTCCAAGTTCAGCTATCTGAGTAAGCCAGAAAAGCCAGAAAGGCAGGAGGTTAACTTCTTTATCACATAGAGTATTTCATATTAACATTCTTTACATCTCTGCAAATTATGAGCTTTAAATGATCTATCAAATGATTTATTTTCAGAAACAATATTTTATACGTCTGTTATAATTTGTGCCTCCTTTAACCTCATTAAAATCCAAGGAGATCTATTTTTTTTATGGCCAAGGGAATAGTGAAGGACAAAGTAGTATCTGTCATTTTAATATAGGAAAGCAAAAGAATTCTGCAAGTCATTTCTACAGAGAGATATAATTGGTGTGTAGTAGGGCTCATGAATTACCATTGTTATGAGAAATAAAGGACACTGGATCAGCTAATTTGGACTTTACAAAAGTCTTTCTCATATAGCAACTCAAAAATTAATTGGAAAAATATCTATGTGATAATGTTATACCAGGATATTCACAGAGCTTCTAATTACTTCCTTGATTTCATTTGTTTCACATTTTCTTTTTGCTTTCTCAGCAAAACTGACAATTTCCATTTATTCATGCAGTCTCTAAAAGTTGCTGATGACATATTGCTGTAGGCATGTGTGCTGTATTTGGGAAGGGTACATTTTATTGTCAAATTTACCAAATGTTAGCTTTCATTGTGAAATTGTATCCGTTGCTAGAGGTGGATTATCATTAAGTCACCTAAAGTTCCTCCTGTCCTGGTTCCACTATAAATGTTTTTGAGCATTAAAGATATATATGCTAAGGAACCATGCTTTGTTCAGTTTCATTTTTGTATCTGATCCCATTGTTGAAATTAAACTTTTAAAGTGCTCCCACAGAATTCAAACTTTTCATATCTCTCCTATTTCCTTTAAAAAGAACCTATTATTGATAAAAATAAAGCTGCAAGGCAGTTAAAAGTTGTAAGTGAGAACAGTAACACTTATCCCTCACTTAAGCACTTAATAAGCAGGATAATCTGCCACATAAATTATTTTTCATGTCAGCTATCTGGGTGAATACTTTGACAAAGCACAGTAATCTTAAATGCAGCTTGCATTTTACAGTAGTTGTTTATATAATTTTAATACAAATATGTGGCATTTGGTGTTTTTTTTGTAAGTGTACTGGTCAGGAAAAGTAAAAAATCCCATTCATGTGGGCTTTTGTGGGGCAAAAATAGTTTATGACTCTTTTCAAGAAATCATATCTGCAATAATCAGAGCATCTAATTTTAAGTGGGGGAGAAATAATACATGGAAAATTCCATTTGATGCTTAGCACCATGTCACTGTGTGCTTATGTAATTTTTTAGATTATTTTTTGGATTATTTTGGTGCTCTTGGTGTAGCCTGTAATGAATAATGAAAGAGCAATACTTCATTGTATGGCTACATTTCATTGGCACTGTAAGAATCATGCATTTAAATGTTAGAGTTTCAGGTTTATGTTCTGCATGTGGACAGTGAAGGATTTCAGTGATTTCTCATCTCACTTGCTTTTAAGCATCCATATTTTGTAAATTGTGTTATTTAAAACTACCGTCACTAAGCAGCTGTTACTGATTTTTCAAGTTGATTTTTTTTTTAATTTAAATTCTTTTTCAAAATTCTATGGCATTTTACTAGATTTTGCTTGTAGGTTTGGGTTTTTTAGTGGTTTGTTCTTTGAGGGTTTCTGTTGGTGTTTTTTTGTTTGTTTGTTTTTCTCATGTGTGTGTGTGTCTTTGGATCCATAGATCAGATAAACATCTATTAATTAGACTTGTAATGACTGATCAGCAAAAGAGTATCTGAATCAACATATTTAAATTAATTCAGAAAGGATTTACGTTATCTGTGGGAAATAGCCGCCTTTTTTTATCTTAAAGGGCANTTGTAAATTGTGTTATTTAAAACTACCGTCACTAAGCAGCTGTTACTGATTTTTCAAGTTGATTTTTTTTTAATTTAAATTCTTTTTCAAAATTCTATGGCATTTTACTAGATTTTGCTTGTAGGTTTGGGTTTTTTAGTGGTTTGTTCTTTGAGGGTTTCTGTTGGTGTTTTTTTGTTTGTTTGTTTTTCTCATGTGTGTGTGTGTCTTTGGATCCATAGATCAGATAAACATCTATTAATTAGACTTGTAATGACTGATCAGCAAAAGAGTATCTGAATCAACATATTTAAATTAATTCAGAAAGGATTTACGTTATCTGTGGGAAATAGCCGCCTTTTTTTATCTTAAAGGGCAGAAGAGATTTTAAAGTTTACTTTTATAAATCAGTTCGGTTCTCCATTATGACAAATGCTTGACACGTTATCATCTTAACTCATCTAAAGTCAAAGCTGGTGCAGAACTTGGTGGTTTTGTGTCCACTAGGTAAGATTAGGATTTGGAAGACCATCGGAAATGGGGATCAGAGCTCATAATATTTCAGGCTTCTTTGAAAACTCAGTGCTAAGTGTATACCCAGAGTAAATAGGAGTACTTTGGGGTTGGGTTTTTCCTAAACTTTTCATGTCGATGTGGTTTTCCCTGATGGTCCTTACCTGTTCCCAGTCTCAACTGGGTTGTTCTGCTGTTGTCCACAAAGGTATCAAGTAATCACCAGTGTGCACTCTAAGTTTGAAGAAATCTGTGAACAAGTTAAACTCGGGGATTTTACAGCCTCCAAAAGCTTTTGGGTAAGGCAGATAGTGCAGGACTGGTGTGGCAGCAGTTCTTGACACTGAGACAGGAACCCTTGAAATAAATGGGAGAAGCTGATGGGAGCAATAAAATGGAAGTGTGTACAGTGTGCTCTGCACTTGTCATCACCACCTTCCTAAAACAGCTCTAACTTGTTAACTTTTATGTCAATCGGAACAGATAATTCTTGATTTTCTTTGTTTCCAGGGGTTTTTCTGCTGTGCTCTCAAGGACTGTGGCTGGCTGGCCTGCAGGCTGGGGGCTGCCTCTGGATTGTCCTCCCTGGGCAGCCCTGGATCCCCGCAGAGTGCGGAGCTGCTGGAAGGCTCGGTGGGATGGGTGAGTGAAGGCAGAGGGAGAAGGGAGCTCTCAGTGTGAGGGGCAGCCTCTGTCAGAAGAGCAGGGACACTCTGGCACTCCCATCTCAGATGTGGCTCAACCAGGACTGTCCCGGGTTCTGGGACAGACTGCACTGTTCTGCAGTTCCAGTGGCAAATCAGGAAATCTGAAGGGAAGATCCCGTTCCACAGTTGCAACACCTTGAGGATAAGTCTCCCCCTTCCCACTTTCGCTTCATTTCAAGTTATTTTCTGTAGTTCACGGTTCACGCTTCTAGTCTGTCAGGGGGAAGCTTCAGATTTTCAGTTTTGGTGGGTCTGATGTCTGTAAGGGAAGAAATGTAGGCGCAGATATATCAAAGCTGGGGATTGCTGAGGGGTGCATCAGAGAGACTTCCTCCCCTATTTGAAGTAGTCTGTGTGACAGTCTGGCAGGTAGGGAGGACTGGGAGCTCTCTTTCTTTGCACAGCTCTGCATACAAGCAAACTGAAATGTTTGAAAATTGATCGTGTCCACATGGAAAATATTCGAATTCACTTAAAACTTCCAGTAGCTTTATTCAGTAATTGAAGTTTGGTCTTTCTGGAATATTTGGTTAGTATCAAGCCCAGGTTCCAATTCTTTATAGAGTTATAACTGGAGAAAATAATCTGGAGTCCTGAACAGGAACAGAACTGTAGTCAAATTTCATCCATGTGACAGACAAGTAAATGACTTCTGCCATTCCTTTCACTATCTGTGACAAATTAAATGAGCTGCAGAATAACTTTGTCCATCTGTGAGAAGGAAAATAAGTCTACAGCTACTTTTAAAAGTTTGTGCAAGTACTAAGGTAAATCAATTAAATTATTTTTAGGATATAAATGAATTCTAAGCATTTGCACAACAGATTAAAATGTACCTTTGCTGTCAAACATTCTGTTGATAACTGATAAGGAAGTGTACGTCAGTATGACTGATTCAGAATAAGCTATTTGCAAGACAATGAAGAAGCAAGAATTGCTTTTTAAAAGCAAGTTGCTCTGTTTTATGCTACATTATTCTCACATTACTGCCAAAAAAGCAAAGTTACTAGGTGTTGCCACACAAACTGTGTTTTAGCTTGTCAAACTGTTTAAGTTAGATCACCTTGTAAGATCAACTATTGTACTATCAGTCGTGCCTACCTACTCCAAAATTAATCACCTTTTGGGGATCTCATGTGTTGTCAGTAATTTCTTTTCTGTTGCTAGGCAGGTTCTGTGTTACAGCACGCTGATACAGTCTGTGGAGAAAAGCTGTGCTTAGAATTAAGAACACCCTTTTTCTCCCCTTTGCAACCTCTATAATTTAATTGAAAAATCTCTAGATCTTCTAGAGTGACATTTTCATAATGGCAAAGAAGATGGAGAATTCACTGTTCAGTTGTAACTGGAAACAAGGGCCATTTGTAAATCACCGTTTTTACCCCTCCTTCTACCACAAGTATTTTCCTGGAATGCACATAAAACATTGTGTTAGGGTGAGTAGCAGCATAGAGGAGGAACACATGGTTTTTATTATGCAAAAAACAAGAATTGGAGTTGTGTTTCGTGCATATGAAAGGTCTTATCAGCTGTTACACTAAATAAATTAACTTTATTTGATGTAGTCTCAATAGCCTTTATTATTGATTCCAGAACAGTCTAGTCTCATTTGCCAGTTGCTCTACCATTATGTTAAAAGAATATTTTCAGATGATGAAGCATCCTCTTAATTAACCACCCACTTCCTCATACATTTAATTATTATTTTATAACTGGATTAATCTTCTTGCAAAGTTACCCAGAGCTGTTTTTTTCTGCCTTCCCTTGAAGAAAGGCTTTATTTGGAACTGTTTGCTATGTGGAGATTTACAGAATCAATCTTAGGGTGCTAAACTGTGACCTCAGTCCAAAAGTAGAGTCATGCACTTAATTTTAACTGCGTAAGTACTTTTTTAGACTTCAGTGGCAATGAATAGTTGTTTAAAGCATGCAGTTGAGAATAATTTATATGGTGTGGTATAGGGTTTAAGTCTGATGCAGAAGCACATAAATATTGTGAGTCTTGAATAAGCAGAAGTTAATTTAACAAAAAAAAAATTGTAGTAGGGAAATTGATTTTGGGGTGTGCTTTATTGATATGTTAAAGTTGATATCAGGAAACCTAACAAATTATGAGGCTAATATAGTCCAGAAAAATTTTGTGGATGGGTTTGGTAAGTAGGGGAAAGTAAAGGAGAGAACAGAAAAGTACACCCTTGTTATTAAGTCCATTAGGGAGACTTAATGCCCACAGCCTTCTCACTGGTTCCTTTATTCCAGCTGATTTATTTATTACTCTCCCAGGCTGTGCTATGGGATTAGTGTCTCTTTCAAATACAGGTTTACAGCCAGGGCTCTGTCCTGTCTCTTTGGACATTCTCTGGTGTTGGATCTTTCATTCCAAGCCATTGATGTTGTATTCCAGTGAACGCTTTTTCCTCTGTATGCAGAGCTTTGTTTTGACCGTTCTCACTTGTCCCTGGTCTCTCCCTTTGCACCAGGCTTCTGTCTCAGCCCTTTGCCAGCCCTTGCTGTAGCCACAGTGTCCCACTCTTTATGTGACAGTGTGGCCCTGCTGCAAGCCCGTCATTGTCCCAGCTCTGTTATAATGAGCAATGGTGACACCCCAAATTTTCTTTGGGTGTTGTTTCTCAGTCCTTATTAGGCCATTTTTTCTAACATTTAGTTCCTTCCTGTTGCTTTAAAAGCTAAAACCATCGAAGGCATTTCCTGAAGTATAGCATTCCCACCTTCCCTTTGGGAGGTAATTATTTGCTAAGATTCATTCATGCATTTGATTTTACACCGGACAAAAGGAGTCAATGATCATCTTGTTTAATGGTTGAGGAAATACAAAATATGACAGCCTCTGAGACTTAAGAAGGGCCCTGCATCAGAGAAACCTGCTATTTTTCCGTTCTTGAGTAGAAGGCATAAAACCTTTTCTTTCTTAGCTGTTTTTGAGAGACCACGTGTTTGGGCACTGCTGGAGAAGCTGTTTGGTATGTTCTGGAGTGGAAGGCACTATCCTGCAATGGATTTTTGTTTTGCCGTCTCATTTGTAACAGGATTCCTGCATGTTCTGTGTGCAATGCATGCAGGCTGCCTGCATTCACAGAATGCTCCAAGAAATGCCAGTATTTACTCTCCTGGCAGTACACTCGGTGTCAGCTCAGGAGCCGTTTTGTACACTTGGGACAATTTCGTCGGTAATGCTTCCCTTGGCAGGAAGTCTTGCTGGGCCACCTTGGTTGCCTTGTGTGTCACCTTGTCATCTTAGCGCACCACAGCATAATGTGGCTCTCCCCAGCTGAAAGTGCCTTTCATCTGAAACATGACTTCTGCAGGACAAAGGGTCATCTTAGCAAACAAAACAATCCATGTTTCCTGCAACACCCGCTTTGTTTCCTACCAATTTAAAAATTATTTTGTGGTTTGACTGGGAGAAATATTCTGAGTAACGCTCACCGGTGAAAAGTTTGAACAGTTTCTATCAGAGAACCATATTTTGAGTAAATTCACCAGTTTACGTTTGACTGTGCTAAAGCAGACTTGTTCAGTCATACAAGATATTATGCACTGCTTACAAAAAAACTGCAGGTTCTCTAAAGGCACCTCCAGGTAGAGCCTATGGAATGTGCTTCTGGACCCTTAAATACAAAAGGCAAGGAGAATAGTGAAGACTAATCTGAGCTGTTCTCAATACTAAATATGTTAATAATGTGATGGCTTGGGGCTGGCTCTTTAGGTTTGGATTTGGGGTTTTTTAAATATTTTTTTGTGTCAACAAGTAAAGATGCCAGTGCCTAATTTGCAAGTAGTACATAACAGATGGTCTTGATCTTTTAAATTGCTTGAGGTTGGAACATCATAGTATTCCTATATATGGATCAGTATCTAGGGAGAAAGGAGGCTCATTTGGTCAGGAAATGCGTCTTCAGATAAAACCAAATTACACTTGACTTGGCTGCTTGAATGCCAGTAACATATGAAGCAAAAGACAACAATAATAAATAGATTATTTATGCACATAATTTTGGTGGAAAAGGAAGAAGGTGATAGTCTTGGAATTGTTTTTCGTTTGCAGTGTTTCTTTAGCTCAATGGAAAATAAAATGAGATATGATTTTAAGACAATCTTTGTACTTACTTGTAAAAGATTTATTGAAGATGATCGGACAGAAAGTGCTCATCAAGATATGCAGTTTCTAGGAGAAATGTCCTGTACCATGAGTGTGTAATGAGGAGTAGTTAAGTAATTTTTTTGCCTATCCCATAAATAAATGTATATCCCAGGTACCAATAGCCTTCTTTATTACATTTACTTCTGTCCTAGACAGAAGTTCTAGGAACGCAATTTTTTTTAATTTCCCAACTAAGCATTAGGATACACTGAGGGGACAGAACAGTGCCTTTTCTTCTCTCCTCTGCTGTAATCAGAAAGAAATCACTGAGTGTTTTCCTCTCATATGTGAATCCATTGAGACACAGAAGATGATGAATGACACACTGACATTAGAATTTGTCAAGGATTAGTGAAAATCTCATGGAGATTCATTGAGTTGAGCACCAAATTCTCTTACATCGCTTTTCACACCTTACAGCCTGATTGACCAAACAGACCATAATAACCTTGACTGTTACTCTGGATTGTTCCAATCAGAACTTAAAACCCCTGAATACTCCTTAGATCTGATACAGATGTGATCTACTGAATGCCTAAACAGAGTTGCAGATTTACATGATAGGCTGTATTAGAGTTAATGGAGATGTTACAGCAAATTTAATTTATTTTTTAAGATTGGTAAATAATAGTTGCCTTTATAATTGTGTGACTGACCATGGTACAGAAAGAGCCAATTACCCTTGTATATACAATTTGAAATAAAACCTGTGAAACTAAAAGGAAAGGAGCTTTCCTTGACTTTGGTGGGCCTTCAGGTTCTTCCTTTTCACTCTGAAGCAATATACAGAATATTCTGAAATGCCTCCAAACACAACCAGGTAGAAGGATAATCACTTAATTTCTTCTGGAACTGTACTAGAAGATGCAATTACAGAAATGTATTAATCAGGGTAACACAGCATATTTTGGAGCTATAACTCCTGGTTTTACACTGATGTAAACTTGGGCAGAATCAGGTCTAGAGAGTGCCTGTGTGGGGGCCCCAGCCTTCCCCTTTCCAAGATGAACTTTTGGCCCGCATAATTCACTGAGCCCACTGTGTCTCTGCCAACTCAGCCTCCGTGTTCCTGTAACAGGAGATATTTGAGACCCACAGTAGGAGTTTGGTTCTTTGCAGGATGTGAACTACGCCCTTGTCATGTTTTATCATGTCCTGGTAGTGCTGGTGTGGATCTACGTATGTCAAGATGCACAGATGGAAAAATGGTCTCACAGGCCCACCAAATGCCTAAATAAACATTGCTCTTCTGAAAAATACCTTCCCATTTTTCTCTTGAGAGGTGTGGTTATTTCACAAAATAAACCGTGCACAAGCCATTGCCCACTCAGCCTTGGGCTCAGTTGGGTTTCGTAAGAAGTGACTGCTGTGGTGAGCAGAGTCCTCGCTTTGCCAGAGTTCTGCGAGAAAGCCGCCTGGCACGGCGCGTGCTTCCCTCAGGTACACGAGTAATGAGCCCTGAAGGAGGGAGAACGTGTAAGCAGATATTCATTGGTTAGGTATGCCCATAACAGAGCACCAATTTTGTCAAATTGTGCTGCAGTTTTGTTCCCTGCATTGCTGTGTACTTGACATTGAGAGGAGATAAAACATCATTTACTTGTTGCCTGAGGCAAATTCATCTAAGCGCCGTATCAAGTCAGAATTCGGTACAATATTGCCATTGCTGCTCATGTGCTTTCAGTGTGATGGAATATACTCACCCCTCAGAGCTCCAGTGTGACAAAGCCAACTCAACATTTTCTGTGAAGCTGAGGATGCGCTGTAAGCAGCCATTTTAACAAGGGAGAATGATGACATACGACATTTTCCCTTACTGTTGAGGCTTTTTCATTTAATGTTTACCTATATTCAGTGTATGGATTTTCCTTTATTGTGCCCAGGAGGAGAAAAATATTTTCTTGGTAACTAATGGTCTCTGGTTTTTGTAATTCTAGTCAAATTGATGTTTTCTTCACCTCAAAATAACTAGGACAGGTATTGACAATAGATACTGGAAAGTAGGACTATGAAAAAGGCAGAAATATTAAGAGAAATAGCAGCACTGATCAAATGAGATCATCTGTCTCAGTTTTAATCATAACTCAGAGCTAGATTCTAGGGAGTAATCAAAGATGTGCAAAGAACCTCCTGTTAAGAATACTCGGTGTGCCTAAGGAGACTCAGCAAAACAGGGAGGCAGATGAACTGGTTTGGTTTGGGGAAATAAGCCTTGTGAAGCTCTAGAATTAGTGAGGGAGATGGAATATTGTGACTATTGGAGTAAATCTGAGAAAATAAATAATTTTATAGTTAGAAAGTAGTTTTCTCATGATAGCTTTTGTCAGGGGTGGGACATGATTCTCTAGTAATGAAGAATATGCTTGCAACCAGAAGGGTAATTTTCACTTTTTCTGCTTGTTTTGTAATACTCAACTGCAATTTTCTTAATATTTCTACACAGAAAATGACAAAACAATATAAGGTTGTACAGTCACCTTGAAGTTGGCCGCTCTTAATATTCTTAGCTTCTCAATTTTCCTTTGGGCTTTACCACCCTGGGACAATTCATTTATGTCACCAAATACGTTAGCCTGCTCTCTTTCTTCTTCTGCCATAGCAGTTTCCAGCCTAATTAAACAAAAGATTGGTAAGGGGATAGCTGTTGTAGCTGTTCTAAGGGCTGCATTGAGCAGCACCCAGTTTGAAGGCAGCAGCTGAAAAGCTGAAGCAGATTTAACAAAGATCTGCAGAGAGTTAAAAGTGCTGTGCCTCTGCTCCTGACAAAGCTTGACAGCTGATTAAACATTACAGTCCCTACGCCAGGAAGCTCTGAGTCAGGCTGGAATTAAGAAAAGCCTTCAAAGCAGCCAGAACTTCAGAGCTGTGCTTCACAAACGGGAGGTGCTGGTTTGCACTCTGAGGAGGAATCCATGGCACGGACCCCAGACCAGCCTCAGCGCAGGAGGGCAGCTTGGCAGGCGAGGGATGCTCTCCCTGACTGACCCCTCGGGGACACGGGGCTGCTGCCGTGCACCGAGGGGTACCGAGGGTTTTCCACCTCGTGAGAAACGTTCTTTGAAGGGAGTTGGTCCTCTTCGGTGTCATTTAGGCAATGAACTCTAATCATAAACAGGAAAAGAGAGTTCTGTTTCCTACTTGCAGTATCCAGAGTTTCTCACTATGACTGAATGGGGTGCAAGAAAACAATATAGAAACCAAGGTAAAGATGCATCTTTCTCCAGCTTACATTGATTAATGTTTTAAAATGGTGAAAAGACAAGTAAGTGAGGGGAATCAACTGATAAAACTGAAGGACGAAAGTGCTTAGCGGTATTTCTGTGGCAAGGGTGTCAGCAATGTCATGAAGTTATTGAAAAAAAATTGCTGCCTTTAACATCATGGCATGGGAAAACATGTAAATGTAGGACTCCAGAATAGGATCTGAATCATTAGATTGATAATTAATTTTTTATTCACCAAAGAAAATTCATTTCTCTCTTGCAAGGGAAAGCGAGACCTATTAGTATTGGAAAAACACTAGGGATTATTGAAGTAATGAGAAAAAAATCCTCCTTTTAATCAGGAAATCCTTGTTCCTGTAAAAAAAATGCTTGGTGCAGCACCGACCATACTACCTTATCTCTGTTATCTGCAGTGCTGGCTTAGATGGAACTTTTTGTGGTCATTGCCAGAAAAAGGACTTCCTTCACATCTTTATGTTAAAATTAGTATGACTCAGATCAATTTGCATACAACCAGCACTGATTCACCTTATCTTTCCCAATCCTGCCTGCTTTTTGTGGCTAATTAGATCAGCTTCCTGTTGCTGCTTCGACTGCTCGGGTTAGGGGTTGTATCTTTTGGTCTTTTAAATAATTAATTTTCTTCAAAAGGTGAACTGTGACTCCAAGGCCCAAAACTCAGGGATTGTTCATATCTCACAGGATTATATTTAAAGAAGTTTTCTTTGTGACCCATGTACCCTAAATACAGATCAAGTACAACCAGACCTAAATAAAAAAAAAAAAGCAGAAGTGAAATAAGCATATCTTTGCAATGGAATATACTAATTTGACGGCAGAGAATGTCATTCTTAAAGATGTACCTGCAGCAGCCTGAGGAAGATGTATTTCAAAGAGAACTGGCTGCTTTCTGTTAGGATTTTATTCAAAATTAGTGTTAATTTTTACTTCAAAAGTAGTATTTGTATTTTGAAGATATTTTGCTATAAAAACAAATACATTTTTAGAGGAAATGTGAGATAATACTGTATCTTTAAAACTTTTATCTCTAACACAGCGTAAAGCTCAGGGAGGTTATATCTTATCAGATCTTTTTTAGTTTTGTTTGTAGATGTGGTTTGAATAAACTTTTTTTTTTTAATAGAAGCAAACCTTACCAAATATGAAGGGAGGAAAAAGTACTTTTTCTTCTTGCATTTGAGTTTTGTGAGCCAGTTGTTGAAATGCATTTGTGATCTCTACAGCATTTGATGTGGTGGGAAATATTTTATGTGAAATGCAAAACACAGAAGTATCATTGTTTTTGAAGCACTCTCAGTGCAGTTCTTAAAGGAGAACCATGGAGTCATAAAGATTTCCTTTACTTCAAGGTCACTACAGCTACACTGTGTGAAGGGGGACTTTGGAGAGTCTGTTGACACTGGGAACCTTCAAAGGATGTGGTCCAGCAAAGAGGGCAATGAGAAAAATTGATTTGAAGGCTAAAAAGCAATGAAAGAGAACTAAGATGTGAGGAGTAAAGGATTAAATCATGAATGCTTTACAGTTGAACTTACAGTAAAAAATAGAACAGGAATAGGAGATTCATAGAAGATAGTGATGAAAGTGGGGTGAGAGAGACCCTCTGTCAGGATAGAGCAGAAAATCAAGAGTATTTTTGGAGCCTAGTCAGGACAGAAGGAAAATTATGATTTGGGGGCTTTGGATAATCAGCAGGTGATGGGGATTTTAGTTGGTTGGCTTTGAAATTTAAAACTGGAAGAAAATTCCCGTGTTGCTCAGTCTTCAATCCTTGTATCTTAGGAAACAATTTAATGTCATCCCTTGTCTAATCTGTCTTCAGACATGTTCAGTCATTCTATTCTGAAAAGAAACTGCTTAAATTTCATTTTTCTCATAGTTTCAAACTGTGTAATATTCAAAGTAAATATGTTCCTGACAGATACACCCATTTTGTAGCTAGGTTGAAATTAGTTAATGTGCCACAGATGATTTCAACTGAATGCCTTGGGAGGATGTGAGCAAGGCAAATAAAAAGATATTGATGTGAAAAGTAGCAGTTTAACTGCAAGGGGGAAAATGAGAAGGGTATATTTGCTTTTAATATCCGAAAACCAAGTTAGTAATTTACCCATTTAAGATTTTTGGGGTTCTTTTCGCCTTATTTCATATTTCAGGATTTCGGAAAGGCAACTTTCAGAGCATTAGATCCTGCAAGAAAGATGCACTGTACTTAATTTTGGTTCATAAATCTCTGATAGAGAAATGTTCTTCAAATGATTAGGAGCAAAAAAGGAGTGGGAATTGAGTTCGGGACTTTTTTCTCCTTTGAAAGTAATAATAACTAGTGCTGAGAAACACTGATTTCTTGAATAGTTTCTATGTAGATCTATTATGGTACTGGCAATATATTTATTGGATTTTCCTCTATTGTAAATCCATCATTTTCCTCATGATTTTAAAATTCTAGGATATTCCTGAGAAGAAAATAACATCTTCATAAACAAAGAGCATCTGTGACCCAGAAATGAGGATATCAAAGAACCTCTAAAATTATCTTTCTTTAAATTATTCATTGTACAGTGAATATTTCACTAATATTTTCTTAATCTCTGAGTATTCAGTATATTACTCCTGGTTTCTATAAATATATTCATTAATTCACGAGGCAGTTTGGACAAACATCAGTATAAAATACACCTATTATCATTTTCCTCAGCCATCAGTTACCTGTGATGCAAAACTGGGCAGCTGAACCAGGGGATATTTTCATATAAGCTAAGTAGAGGGCTAATTGCATTTTTACAGGGGGGGGGAAAAAAAGCCCAGGCATTACATTTAGCAGAGAATTTCCAGATTATGTTATTCATTTGGATAACTGAAAAGATTTAAGATAGGCAAATATTTTCAGCTAGTAAACATAACAATTTTTTTTTTGAGTCAACACTCTGGTCCCACAAGGAAATGTGTTATGGAGATAGGTCTACTGAAGATATAGGTAAAATTTTGCGTTACTTTTCACTAACAAAATTAAAAGTTTAAAAAGATCCCTCAACCAATCTCTGCTATCAGCTGATTAAGGTTAAAAGGGTTTTCACTGCTTTCTGTTGCCAAGTCTTTATACAACTCTCTGTGAGTGCTATTTCGCAATCACTCAGATGCTGTTCCCTGTACAGTGGATAATGGTGGACAGCCCAGTTTGCTTTTAAGTTTTCAAGCCAGAGGCAGGAGCGAGGTTGGACTTGCAGGATGTCTTGCTGAAAACAGAATATTTTGCAATGTAACAAGTACGCTCCAAACAGGGTACCATGCATGAAGCTGGGAACGGGAGAGAGGTTTCCAGTAGGCTTCTCTTAAAGAAAGGGGGATTTTTTAGAGGTGAAATTTGAATAATTTTTAATATATTTGGGATTGAAATCAGTAGTATAAAGGAAGACATCTGACCAGGAAACAATGATGAAATATCTTGGATATCCATCACGGTGCAAGATTCTTTTTCACTCCAAACCAAACCTGTGTTCATCATCATGCAGTTTGCTGCTATTTTATTAATGAAAAATAGTAGTGTTTTATGATGAGTCTCAAGATTTTGCTGGCTGCACTGTGTATCACCATAATCAGGCAGAATAGTTATTGAGTGTGCCTAAACAGATGGAACATTAAAATAATTGTGATGTTTAGTTGTACATGATTCTAGAAAAAAGGACTCAAATGGGCATAAAACCAGATGTGGCTGTAGAGAATTCTATATGGGACTGAACTTCTTTCTTGGACTGTTATCTCTGGAATCCTTTAGAGGATTTTTGAGTGATATGTTCAGTACTTTAACAGCTTAAAAATAGGTTTATTCCTTTATTTTTTTTTCTCATAGACTGATTTTGTTAAGAGTGAATCTATCCCCATTTTCTAGTAGGTTTCTGTTTCATTCCAAAGGTTGCCTTCTGTGAGTTCTGTCAAAATGTATTCTATCTAAAAACTTAGAATCCTGTAGTTTTGGCTAAACTGTGGACACTGGTGTTGGTACAAGCTCTCTGCAGCCTCTCTGACCACAGGTGGTTCATTTTTGTTCACCTGTGTTGCTGCCTTGTGATATCTGTGGCCATCACAGAGCTGTGTGCTCTGGAGCACCGAAGAGCTTGGAAGAGCTACAGACAAAAATTCAGCAACTTTTCCTGTTCTTTCAAATTGCCACCAGCACACCCGCTGTATAAACAGATCATCATTTCTGCAAGTAGGACAACCTGAAAACAAAGATTAAAGTCCAAGTTTGAAGAAGCAGAGGTTCACTAGAAAAAAATAGAACAAGCTCGAAAGAATATATCTTTATCCACCTTTTTTTTTTTTTTGTGGTTAATATTGGAATCATCT
>VYZQ01009478.1:40708-51366 GCA_013400655.1 Mystacornis crossleyi
TTTATCCACCTTTTTTTTTTTTTTTGTGGTTAATATTGGAATCATCTGGAAAAGGCGCACTCTTGTTGGAAATGCAGATTGTCAAGAATTTTATGTAGTGCTACATTCGTGATTCAGAACTAAGCAGCAGTAAGTGCACCATCTGGATAGCTAATGATTATAATCTTTTCTGAGTTCTCTCACATGCTTCTCAGAGTGTATTTTTCTCATTTATACCCCTTTGTCAGTCAGTGTTAAAGTTGACCAGTCATGGAGTTATTTAAGATTTCATTTTGGTGAGGAAAATTACAAATAATGCTGCTTGCTTGCAGCAGATTTGTGGGGCTGTGTCTCTTCCATGCACTGTTAACATTTCAGCTTGTGACACTAGGTTTTTCCAAAGCATTCCAAAATCTACTGAAAAATTGAGAAAATAACTGGGCAATGTATGAATCTCTTGTTGAAAGTTGTGGAAATGAGCCATGACAATTCTGGTGCTGGCTTATGATCCACTTATGTTCACTTAGTTCAGATGCAGTGATCTCTCTCTAATTCTCCGGGAGGAAAGGAGTAAGTGTAAATGAGTGAGCACAGCCTGCAGAGCATGATGAATTCTGACACATTTCCGTGGCGGGTGGCAGGTTAAAATTGGTCTCTAACAGCAATGAGAAACAAGGCAAGCAGGGTGGGTGCCACACTGAGCAGGGAATGTGCAAAGCAGAGGTGGAGGATGCAAAGGTGGCATCTTCACCAGTGGCAATGTCTTTTTGCACTTGGTGTGTACCAGCATAAAATAGATCTGGAAGATGAGGTCCGTGGCTTCTGGATGCTGCAGCCATAGTTTTGACATTCACAATTTAAATTTCCCTGTAAAATCAACCAGAGTGTGCAGAGAAATTGAGTTGGTTGGAACCACAGGTAGAAATTAATGTGAGGACTTAGGTTCAAGGATTGTCCCAGAGTCAGTTTACGTTTAAAGACTCCCTTAAAATGGATTTCTGAAAGCAGGGGTTTTATTTTATTGATTTTGCCTGGAGAATTTTGTTCTGAGCTGACCTGTGGAAGCCACCAACAGAATTATTTGGGGAATCTCTTTTAATTTGCCCTTTCTTTGAAGACTATTTGTTATCTGTTTGTGAGACATCTTGGCTGCTGTGCAGACATTAAGAATTTCTCACATACAGACCATTACTGCACATTACTTGCACACTTCACATTCTGTTGGTCTTTGCTGGTTACTTGTTTGTGCGTGTTGCAGATGAAAATTTTCTTCAATCTCTACAATACCCTTTTACTAGTGTAGCGTATCAGTCTCATAATTCAGGGACTTACGCACCTGAGGAGTAAAGAGAAATTAATAGAGAGAAAGGTCTGACAGTCTGTGTTATTTTAGCTGGTAGGAAAGGAGCTTTCTCTGTCATTTCAGCCATTAATTCATTCAGGTGCTACCTCCTAAGGCACTCAGATTGCTGTTTGTCTCTGCAAGACTGAAAAAATAAAGGACTCTCTCTGCCTACCAACTGTAATTTTCTTAATCTCAACTAAGCCAATTTTGTGAAACATGTGAGCTCACTTTTTATTGTGTGGAAAGAATCACACATGGAATGATGGAATGACAGGAGTGATTGTATCACACTTTAAAAAAGGAGTTCCTTAGCCACCAACTATTTTAATAAGCTAATATGCTGAGTTCAAAACATCAGAATAGTATTTTCAGCTGCTGTTGTAATCTACAAGTCAATAGTTTTCAAGAAGTCAATAATTTTCAGCAGTAACTAATCTCTGAAATTGGTACGTATTTATTTCATCTCCTGTATCTGTGAACTTCAATAAAAAAGTATGTAAGACCATGAAATATAGAGTGTTGTTGAATGAGGTTGTCTCATTATGTACTAGGCTGTACATATGTGTACACCTATTCTGAACCGTGCCACACCACAGTGAAAATTCAAATGCACTTTATGAAAGCCTGAAATGCTGTAGCATTTTAGAGGTTGAAATGGAATTAAAAATTATCAGATGTGATCCCCTTAGTTCTGACAGCAGAAATTGAGACTGTTGGTTAACTGGACAAAATAGATGCTGATTGAGAGTGTCAGCCTTGTGTGAGGTTTAAGCTATTCAGTCATTTTCATAGCTTGTGGAGTTGGCCTTGCAGCTCTCTGAGGAGATTAGCTAAATCAAACCCAGACTGAACAAAGTCTCTGGAAATATTCTTGTATTTCTACCATCCCAAACTTGCATAATAGATAGTTTTACAGGCAAGCTTTTTTCCCCCTCTGAAGAGAGATGCATTGCCCATACCTGTGTGGATAACCGTACTTTTCCACTTAAAACTGGCTGTCTTTGTGCTTGCTCCAAACCATTTGACAGCTGGCCTGAGACCTCCCCCGCTTTGGATGATTTTTATACTTGTTCCAGGGATAACCTCTGTGCCTTTAATGTGACAAGACCTGTCAAAGTCTTTCAAAATAGTAACTGCTCTTAGAATCACTGGTAAAGATTTCTCTCCTCCTACTGGCGTGTGTTACACAGGCTTAAGCTCGAGTGAGGAGAATGCAACCTGCCATGAATTAATGAAAACAGGAATCAGGAGCAGGGATGGAGGCTGGCAGCAGACAAGACAATAGTTTGTCATGTGGCAGACAAGGAGGGATGTGCTTTGGTGTGGATGTGTACACACACACACACACATATTTATTTATATTTATGAATGACTACAGGGTCTCCATTTTTTGTTTACATGCTGTTATGTTCCTCCTTTCCCTCTTAGGAACCTCTCCTCCTGGCCAGGTGGCCTTTCATATGTCCAGGATTGAAAACTGTCCCAGCCACGGATCATCACATCCACTATACACTGTACTCAGGGATGGCCTCAGCCTTTATCTTCCCATTTATATTCGCAGTTACACATATGATTCCTTTGTCAAATCTGTACTTAACTATTACTGTGTCTAATTCTCAACTCTGTTTTGATTAACAAATCAAATCTCTGTCAGTGATGATGTCATTATCTGTACTTCACCTCGCAATTAATAACTAATAATCCTCACTAGCAGCTGAGTATTTTAAATGAATGGACAGATAGCCTTTGATTTTGTTTTCTTTTTTCCCCACCATTTGTATATAGCTTTCCTGTGAAGCAGATCAGTCTTACCTCTGAACACACCTACAACTTTTTTACTCGTATCAGACTTAAATTTTCTGTGCTCACATTTCTGCAGACACAGGAATCCAAACAGAGGCTAAAGAAATCAAACAGCTTGATATATTATATTGCAGATGCAGTAGATTTGGAAAGTATTCCTAGCAAGGATGCAACTCCTGTACTCCTTTTGCTACTAAATATATTCTGAACCCCTCAAGGGTTTATTTTGTGTCATCTGACTTTTCTTGAAAGAACTGCAGCAGTATAATTGTCAATTCCTCACGTCACTGTTCATCTAGGTATGGAATATGGTATGAGCACCCTGTGACCCGGCATCCAGGGATATAAACATGGATTGAGGCCAAGAATATAGCCAAGGTAGACAAGCACAAAGATAATTAATGGGGTAAATGTTACCCTAAAATTTGTCTTGATTCTTCACTGGACAGCTCTGACACCAGCTGAATTTGGGGCAACAGACCCTTGCAATTAATTGAAGCAGAGACATACTGAAAACCTAAATCAGTCCTGTGACGCCAAAACATGTAGATCAGATTTCTTCAAATGGTGGCATCCTGATTGTGTACAAACTGCCAGTACATTTTAGCAGCGATTTCTGTCATATTTCTGAGCTGCATTCTTCTTTTTGGTGTTGTCTTTATCCCCGGGAAACCTGCTGTAGTACTGAGGAGAACAGGCTGTACAGGATGCAAAGGCTGATTGACAGAGGGTAACATGAGATAGGACTTCACTCCTGAGCAAACCTTGGTAAAATATGACTCCAAGGATCTTTGTAGCCTGATTTAAATGAAATGTGAACCATCTGAAATGCCTCCATGAAGTAATTAATGGATTTACTTGGTTGCACACTTAGTGAATAGTCAAGTATGTTTGATTTGCTGTTTCCTGTTTGATGTCTTGGAATGATCTGCGAGATAAAGACAACCTGAAACACTAAGAGGTAGTCTAGAGCACCTCTAAATTAATGACATAAGCAGAATTTAGTAAATGGAAAAGTTCTGCTATTTGATAAAACTGACAGTTATTGGAATCACATAGTAAAGCCATTCAGTTGGAAAAAAAATCAAATAGTCCACTGTTGCCTCCAGCATTTTTTGCATTGGATTGAAATGGTTCTTCAGGAAATTATAAAATACCTTAGTGCATAGAAATGACCACACACAGAAACTATTTTTCTTGGCATGCTGTTTATGTCCTGAGGGAAAAAAAAAAGAGTTTGGTGAGCTAAGTGACATCTATATTTTAAATATTGCTGATTCTGTAACTTTTTTTTCCATTTGCCATGTTCCTTTGTCACTTAAAAGAAAACAGAAATGAATACTAATTAGGGGCCCAGTGAATATTTGGTGTATACTATTTTTTTCCTTTTAAGCCAGCTTCATAGTTTTGTTCTTTCAGATGTGATACTTTCTCAGAGTCTTATATTGTTCCTTATGACTAAATAAATATGGATGTTTTGACAGTACCTGGCTTAAAAACAGGCTAACATATATCATCCTAATGAGCCTCATAAGCCTTCTTCATTTGATTAGAAGATATTTTATCCTCTGATGGATACTTGAATGATCTTAAACAAAACAAACAAACAAGCAACCCCAACAACAACAACAATTCAAACAAACAAGACCCCAAATCGATGTGAAGAACCTATAAGAAATTCAGTAGCGACAAGTGAAGGGCAACACACTTGGATGAGATTAATCAACTTCACAGACATAGGGTGGGGAAGAACAACTCAGATAGTTCTGTGGGGGGTTTTGACTCCTCCTTTCATTAAGAAAAGCCTAAAACACCGTAGCATCTATCACAATGAAAAGGAAGATCACAGTTTTCATAATAGTGTGATGACTAAATTTGGTGTTAATGTTTTCATTACTAAACCTTTTTAGAGATTTATTCAGCCATGAAAATAAGATGAATGTCTTCTACATGCCCTCAGCCTAATAGTATTTAAATTAAAAAATACTAAAAATACCAGTCTAGCAGCAATTGCGTGTTCTTTTTTTCTGTAAAGCAACAACAATAATCAGAAGCTCCATTGCAGTATGGGCTCAGTGATGTCACAACTTCGCCGTGTTAAGAGGTTTAATAGTCTGTGAAATCATACTCCACTTGGAAAAATGGGGTTTACAGAATTATCCATTTCTGTGTATTCCCATAGACAAGTGGATTCCTTTGTGCACACTGGCTGTGCATGAGACTCTTGCAGTCTGACAGTGGGAAGGAAGTTGCTGACAGACACTGAGGTGCAAAAATGAACTGCTGGGGGTCTTGTTCTCTTTAACATGGACACGCGTGGGAAAATGGAAGACTATCAACACAAACTGGGAAGGACCTAAAGCTGCTTTGAGCATTTGGGCCTTCTGATTTTGATAGTTATGAACTTTGATTTTCTTGCTCTGGTGTGTGATATACGCTTAAGATGCACTGTCACAGCAGGAGTTCTGGTGGGTGCCGTGACCTTCGGAAAGCCCATCCAGCAGAAAGGCGCTCGGCAGGGCCAACACGCTCACACACACACAGACCCGATGGCTTCTTTGACAAGTCGATGGCAAAGAGATGGGAAGGGTCTTCGGTGGGGTTCCACGGGAGAGGTTTATTCAGCCACACCCGTGAAGGGTTCCAGGGACGAAGGCACAGAACACGGGGGGATCCAGGTTTATATAGGGGGGCAGAGAGAGCACCAGGGACCAATGGTCTGAGGGCACGGGGGTGGCAGCCAGGCGGGGCTTGGGTACGGGAGCCCATGGGGGAACTCCGGGGGAGTGGGGATGGAGCGAGGGCCAGTGGGGGAACGGGGAAGGGAGAAGTTTCTGGATCAGGGACGTGCGGGGTAAAAGGGGGCAGGGAGGCCAACGGGCCAGCAGGGGAAGCAGAACTGGGGTACATCAACATAATGAAACAAAGGATCCTGGGAGAGGCCTTCTCTGTCTCCCTGACCTGGGGAGGATCTTTTGGCTTAGGGACTGTCCCACCAATGGACTCCCTTGGTCCTCAAGTCCATAGGCCCACCGGCCTCCGCAATGCATAGGTCATGTTCTGGTGGCTTCACTCTGTGTCTTCTTTAGGAATAAAAGGGGAAAGGGCAATTATTGAGGACATTGCTCCCTTCAGGTGAAGGGTGATCAATGCCTGTTCCCACTCTAATGTACAGAACTGTGAGAGACGGGAGGAGAAGGCAGGGTTGGGGTTATGCTGACCAATAATCACTTTCTAATGTGAAGTAAAATATTAGCATTGACTAATATTCTGATCAAGGATAAAAAATAGAATTTGAAAAAAAGAGGGCTGTTCTTACCTGATGTAGCAGTTATAACTTGGTTTTAAACTGTGGGATTTGAAAGTTTGAAGGTTTTTTTTAGAAATAGAAAAAATTAGTGGCATTGATTTAGAAGATATATTTTTTAATTGCTGCTTGGTATTTCTCAATCATGCAAATAGTATTGGAATTCTTTAATATTAACTCAGCTTTTTCAACTAATTTCTTAAGATATATTTTTATGACGTATTGAGAGCACAGTTTGAGACTGAAATCCCATGACATTTTCATATATTTTTTTCTCACATAGGACACAGTTTACATTTAAAAGAAACAATTAATGTGGGATTTAAATATCCATTTTCAGTCTCCTGCATTTAAATATGAAGGTACCTCTTTTGATTTTGTTCTGTTTAAAAGGGTGATTTTTTTAAAGCACAATCAGGCTTCCTGCCTACCTTCAATTACCTTTTTTAACCTGAAAATGGAGCATTAGGATGAACCAAAGGTATTTTTTAGAGGAAGCAAATGGTCTGAGATGATAGATACAGTTACACCTTGTACAGTGAAGTTTCACAATTGCCAAAATCTTATCTTCACAATACAAGGAAATTCAAATGAATTGGCAGAGTTTTAAAAACAAATCCTCAGTGTTTTCACCAGCTTGCAAAAGCAAATTTGCAAAAATACTAGATATGTCACAAAAGCTTATTTTGAGTAGTGCACAGAAATATTAATTCATACATTTAAATTTAGTCCTGCAGATTTTTTTACATCAAAGATCATATCTAGAACTTTGCAGGACTGCAGACTGTGCTGGGCAACTAGAGAATGTTTTAAGCAGTTATGTGCAGTGTGTAATATCTTAATGTGAAAAAATAATTAAATTCTACCATTTAGAAAAAAAGGATGTGAAAAGGAAGTGAATGGTCCTAGTGATAAGATTAAACTGACAAAGTAAGGAATGTTATAATTAAAGTAGATAGTTTAGGTATTATTCATAAACTAAATAATATAGTCTTGTCCTGCAAATCACACAATGTGTGATTTCCTACAAAAACCTAGGAGTGCTCCCTGGTAAAAAGCAATGATTCTTGAATGGTAATCCAGGAAATCACTTAAGATTTGAACATGTTACAGTTACAGGTATTTCCTATTGCAATTTTTCTCTATTTTTTCCATAGACAGAAAGCCAGGCTTGAATAAGGCTGTTGGAATACATTTTAAACTCATTTAAGCAGCATTAGAAGTACCATGAAGAACGAAATAAACATATCCTGATTTTCTGTTGCATATATGAATAGAAGCTTTGATGTCCATCATACCTGAACCTCAAGTTCTTTCACTTCTGTAGATGTTTGTAGTGTCTGATGTATGAATTCCCAAGAACTTTGGTAGAGGCAAGTGGAGCTGCGGGGAAATCTGAGCAGAGAGCAGCCTTGTTGTCCTGCTGTGGGTCCCTGCTTTATTACAGCCCCTAAAGATGAAGGCACACTGTTTGGGAGGAGCTGATGGGGTCTTTTTCCTTTGTTAGCACACCCTGGGTTACTGTCACTGCTCAGTGAGACGGAGGCTTTGTGTTAGAACATTGCACTTGGAAAGGTCTCACCCATGAATTGTCCCTCCTTGCAGGACCCCAGCACCGAGCAAAAGCAAAGTGTTCTAGAACTGACTTTAAACCAAGCAGGAGCAGCCGTATGTGGAGCTGCTGTTCACGTGCTGCCTCAGCCCTGGAGACAATGTGGAGTTCAGCATAGAATCAACTCTTCTTTAGGGCAAACTCCCAAGCTTTTCCTATCTTCCAAAAGGGTGGGTTTGTTTTGTTTGTTTGTTTGGGGGGTTTTGGTGGTAGTTTTTGCTAGTTCTGTTGTAGTGCCATAGCATCTCCTTAACGCGTGTTCCTCAGTCTGTCTTGGTAGTTTAGTTCATCTTATTTTTTTTTAATAACAAATTTATGTATGCCCACTGAGATGCAGTCCTCCCCACTGAATCCATATAAACCCTTACCCTCACAAATAACAATGTTATTTTTCTCTTTGCTAATGCTAATAAAGCTTATCATATTTTTCACTGAGGGGAAAAATCTGTATCAGTTTTTCCTATCTGTTCCCTCAGAAGCTGATTAAGACCTTGAGATTTTAAACTGTGATGCATTATTTCATGATGAAGAGGGGTATATTATATGCTGATCACCTTCTTTCTTTGCTGGCCCTTATCAGTATCTGTGGGCTGTTCCCACGAGACAGGGAGGATTTAGGCTGATTAGAAAAGCTGATGCTGTAATACTTGCTTAGCTCTTGAAAATAAATGAAGAAAAATTTCAATCACTTCTGTGTTCAGGAGATTCTGTACTTATTTCTATTTATAAAATGGAAAATGAAAAAAGTTAAAGGCACAAGCTTTTGTTTTCAGGGTAGGAAAAAACTACTTAAAATTTTATTAGTAGCTATGCAAATCTTAAAGTTTCTTTGGAATAGTGAATTAATATTGATTTTTTTAGAATGTGCAACAAATTCTGTGGAGAAAAGTAATGCATGCATTTTCCTGACCAACCAAAACACTGTTTGGTCATCACACTTGGGAGGAACAGTTCAAGGTTATCCATTTCTTATCCTTGGCACCATTTTTCTCACCGTGGGCAGTGTCGTTTTGTCTCCCTCCCATCTCTCAGCTCTACAGTGACCCCACAGCGATGAAGTTCCACACTGAGGATGGTGCTGTGAGGAATTATTAGCCAGGGTGCATTCATGTAGCCCTTTGAGCATATGGAGCTTTATTTGCTGTGAGATGACTCTCCCAGCTGGTCTCAGTGCAACTCTCAGGGGAGAGGTGTCTGCAGCCTGGAAATAGCAATGGCAATGTTTAATACGCCATGACAATAAATAAAGTGTTCTTCTTCAGCAAGAAGACCTTATTTAAGACAGGTGATCTGCTGATCAGCTCAGAAAAACTCTGACACACTCGTATGATTGTGCTTGATTTGTCCTTTAACTAGATTTTTTGTGTTTGTTTTCATCTGGGTTTTTCTCATACCTCTGCAATAATTTTCGGTTTAACCTTTTAATTGGCAGCTGCTTTTCATTTTCAGGACTTAAAAACTTTAAATTTCATAGTGTGTGAAACTTTAGGGTTCTTGTTCTCATGTCATGTGTGAAAGGTGTCTTTTAAAAGTATGTCTTTCCTCAAAATGAACTTGATTATAGATATACTCCTCCCTCTACATATGCCAACATTAAAATGCACCATGAACTATTTATACAACCACTTGTTTGCCACCTTTAGCGTAGTGATGGAGGAAAAAAGCACAGTCACTATAATTTCAAAGGTTTTGTGCAAATGCTTCTCCCTGCTTCCGCAGGCCTGCGTGTAAATGAGTGGTGTAAACTTGCAATTTTTAGCATGGTGGTCTCTACTGCCCCCAGATAATTAAATATTCCCACTGCTATCCTAGGGAACTAGTAACTACTGATACCTACTCCCCTGAGCTCCAGAGAACAGAGTCAGTAGAGCAGCTGAAGGGGAGACAGATGAAGAGTATAACCAGACAGAATAAGAAGGTGTAGGACACTCAGTGCCCTGGCACCATTTAGTACCTGCTTGACTTGAATTACACCAGTTTCACCTGAAACTGTGGCTGTAGGTTTGCAAGTTCTGGTACTTATTTTTGCCTAGAATAATTTGATTTAGTATAGTCTCCACAAAAAGTTGGGGGATGTGTACAATGCTTTCTGTACATCATTTTATTGTGTGTGTTTGTTTAGAAGTACATCTCAGTGCTAGTCTGTGACAGAGTTCATTACAAGCAAAAATAGTTTCCTGATTTTAAAGACCATCTCAAACTCACCTGTGAAATATTTTTGATTATTGCTATTATTGCCTGGCACTCTCAATTTAATTGTTCTGTAGTTTTCCTACTTCAGAAACTGAAATGATTCATACTTTACATAAATGTTCTTATTAAAATCAGGGGGGCTTTGAAGATCAAGCTTTTAATTTCTAATGTGCAGAGTAATCAGGTGTGTGATTAAATGTTTGGAAGATGAAATATTGCAATGTAAAAAAGCCTATCTTGAAAGGGGCTGAAAAGTATGAGTTTTCCAAATAATAGGCATAATTTTGAAATCCTCTATTTCATCCCCAAAAGCAGAATTCTTCCCTAAAACCATTGTCTAGAATCATGTAGAGTTTTGGTGTTAGATATTTGCTTTTAAGGAGTGCTTTGGAAGTTTTTCCCCTTAGAGTGAAACTGGA
>VYZQ01009478.1:51765-84301 GCA_013400655.1 Mystacornis crossleyi
CTTCCTTAGTAGACACCTGTCCAAACCAGGACACTGGAATAAAACCCAAACTCTGTACTGATCAGAAAACCACTGAGGAAGTCTTCACGATTTTGTGCTTTCATTCTGAAATGCACTCTAAACCCCGCAGGATGGCATCTGTTTCCAGCCAAATTTTCAGAGATATGCACTGCCACCTGAAGCTGACACCTAAAAGCAGGTTTGCTCTTTGAAGGGACCGTAGAAAAGTTACTCTCTTAAGCAATGTGTTTGGAACTTCTCTGTGAAGTGTGGGAGATCAGTTGAACTGCAGTTTCATCTCTTATGGCTGTACACCTTTGAAAAGGGGAAACAAACCCTCTTGGAGATGGAAAGGAAGGAAATGTACAGTCACATGTTTAAATTTAGAGCCTTATGTTTAAAACTGTCCCCTGAGAAGCTGCAGGGCTCTGTCCCTATGCCACCTCATTTATGCTTTATTTAGTGATTGTCTGATGTAAAATACATTTTAAAAATTGCTGCCAGAGGAACCAAACCACAATGTCCTCTTCCAAAGGTGAGAACTCAGCCTACTGATGCAGAAGAGTCATGAATGTTCATACTCACCTGCTGTCACTCCTGCTATTGAAGCTGACAGAAAATGGAGAATGTTTAGGATATACTCAGTCTTATCCTTAGAGATGTGTGTTTTTCTGTGCTGGGGTATATGCATGCATTAAAGGTACTCTGACTTGTATGTATTTTATAACACAGATGTGTGAAACAAACAGCTTTTGCTTTTTTTTTTACCTTACCCTCCTATCCCCACACTGTGTAATTCTGAGAAAGTTTTGGGCAATTCAAGCAAATGTTTGGGCAATTACAGAATTCTAGAGCAGTTCACTATGACAGGTTGATAGAACCTGACTGATCTTAAGCACTGAGTTATTTGCCTATGTCAGCATTTAAAGATTTACAAAAAATACTGAGAAGAAAAATTTTAGGTGCCAGGAGATATTTAAGACACCTTTCTCAACTAATTCAGCTATCTCTAAGGCTTAAACAGGAACTTGCAATTTTGTGTTTAAGAGTTTAGATTCCCTTTTTAAGTGCTAAAATCCCATTATTGTTTTTAGCAGAATATCTAGATAAGGGCTTCTATAATGTCTAGTTCTTACATTTATGCATTAACTGTAAAAGCAGTAGAGCAGTAATGACTGCATCCCATTCTGCTGTTTGGATGATTTGTCCTTGAGCTGGAAACTATTGGTTTCTTGCTCCATTAGAAAAAATAATTTGCTTCATTTTTATGGCCCTTTTATTTTTTCACCAAACTGTGTTCCATTTGTGGCAGCAGAATTCTTGCTAACACAGAAATTTATATTCAGTATGTATAATTTAAAATCCAGGGAGGGGGTTTTTCATTTGACTTCTGCTGATTACTTTTGATCTGATGCCACTGTTAGAAAACACTAACATTAATCAGGATTACCTACTGGCAGCATTGAATTTGATAGGATTAGACTGGTAATCCTAAAACATAAACTGCCTGTTAGGAGATACAGTATAATGTACAAATTCTCGGCTGTGGGTGACTATAGCAGTCTAACTGCAGCAGCCCTGAGCTCAGCAATATAAATTAGCTGATAATGAGTTTCATGTTGCCCTGACCAGTTTATTGTCAGTGCCTGAAGTAAATAATTGAAAATATGCTTTCAGTTAAAGCTTCTCTGTGGTGTGCCTCAGTCCCACTGATAATATCTAGCACACACTAACTTGAACTTCTTTAAAAAATGCATTTTAAAATACTCTCCCCCGAATGCTTTGAGTGTGTGGTGTTCAATCCTGGGCCCTCTCTGGGAGTCTTGAGGCTCAACAGTGTCATTTCAGTATCTGGCACATAAATGGTTGTGGAAATTAGTTGTCGTTAAAATACCCCATCTTCCTCTTCTGCTCTCTCCACTCCCAAACTCTTTAAGTCATTATGATTATGAAACAGCTCATTTAATTCCTCTTAGTATTTGTTTCCCTTGATATGTGATACTTGTTATATGATATTTTTACCCCTGTGATGCCATTTTTGGAGGGACAAAAACATAAAAAAATGCATTTCTTGAACTGAATTATTTACACCATTTGTCCTGTTTCTTACCCCCTCTTTTTTTTTTTTTTTTTTCCCCTGGTGGTTACACCATCTCAGGAAAACATGTAATTACTTTAACTGACAAAACAAGTGCTGCCTTGATAGCAGGGAGAAAGCATGTTTTCTGTTGCCACCACTGAAAAGTAATTACACAGCTAAATCAGGGGAGATGAAAACCACAGTGCAAAGAATTCTGAAAAATAAGTAGGACATTAACTATTTGGAACATTAATTATGTGGAAATGCCAGTTTTTGGCTCGCCAAGGTAGTCCCAGACTGTGATTGCAGTTTGATTCATAGCAGTGTAAATCAGGAGTAACCGTGGTGCCGGAGTCAGTGGCATTGCAGGAGTGTAAAACAAATGGAACTCACATATGCGCTTTGGATTATTCCCAGTTTTACCATTAGTCAAACACGACCATGAGTCACACCAATAAAACCAGGATTCTCTGCAGCTGCGTCTTTCAGCACTGTAGAAAGCAGCACTGGCTGCCACCGCTGCGGTTTCTATTGTGTCATGATGCTGGAGGTGAGAGTTAAAGTGCACCCAAATTTTAGCTATTAACAAACTATGACCACAAGAGTAGAATTAAAGATCCCAGAAAAGTAAAATTTTGAAAGAAAACCACATTAGATGTGGAGGAATAAGCACTAAGGTGTTAAAAGTATCTGTTTGAAAAGGCAGCTGCTAAGAGCTTATGGGCTTTTAAGCTTTAAGGGCTTACAATGAGAGTCAAGCACAGAAAATGGTGAGGGGACAGTGATTTAAATGCTATTCCCGTGAGTGCTTGTAGCAGGCTTAGTAACGTCACCTACAGGAGCAGAATAAAGGATAAAAGTAACAAATGCACACACATATCAGTTACACAGAAAAATCGTTGTCCAAAACCTGGGGAATTTCCCTTTTGTTTCTCTTTATAATTACTGGGTTTCAGTCTGTAGCTTCTGGAGTTAAATCCCCCTGAAAGAGTGCTTTTTCTCACCTTTCTCACCCTGCCCGTTGTCAGTGTTTCTTATCTTGACTGGCATTTCTGACTTGTGCTGGTTATTGTGTATACCCATGACTCTCTGTGGCCTACAAGGGATTCCAGTTTGAATCATTTCAAGTAATTGTGAGCTCTCACTTAATTTAGATGCCCATACCCCCTCTCGAGCTTTGGAACTGGAAATGTTTTGTTTATGGTCTTGATGGGCATTTGAAGTTCCTGTTTGATTAAATATTTCTTAAACAGGAGAAGCTTCTGTTGGTTCATCTGTGTGGATTTACTGCGTACATAAACTGTACGTAACTGTGCATTATCACCACCACCAAAATAAAAAATATGTAGGCAATGAAACTTTAAGAAACTGTGGCATGCTTTCCTTTGAAAGTACATACGACTGTATTTTTGTGCTTAAGTGCACTTTATTCTCATTAAAATCAGCAGCAATATTGAACTAATAATTAGCTTTCATTGCATGCAGTATGCACACGTGCGTGCTCAGGTATAAAGCCCGTAGGCTTCAGTAGTTGTTTTTACCATAATTTATGACCTGAAGCATTTACATCAATTGACTGTTGAGGGCTCTGTTGGATAACATTCCCTGTCCCAGTATAGTTAAAGTTTAATGATTTACTGGATCAAATGCGGCAAAAGTAGTTTCATCAGCTGACTAGAAGCAGATGATTACTTTCTGTTCTAGATCTCGCTGGTGTTTTTTTCCTAAGGTTATTTTCAGTATCATTTCATATAAACAACTTACGGCCTTGACCTTTCATACTTTCTGTTAGCATTTGTTGAAGAGGTGGTAATGTTAGTGCAAACCTCAGGATTAGAATTCAGTTTTAGAAATTTTTCAAACACATTACACCACAACTGAGGTTATAACCCGGGATTCTGCTAAAGGCAGCAAAAGCCATTCCTTTAACCTCAGCCTACCAGCAAAATTCCTCTTTAGGCCGAGCCGATTCCTAGGAGGTCTTCTTCTGCCAGTTTATGAAGAGTGTCCTTTTGAAACAAGAGTAAAACTTTTGTGCTCGGTCAGTCATGTCCTGTACTGCAGCAGTCAGGACTTGAAAAGCTTAACCTAATGGAATTCCTGATATCAATGTAGAAGCAGAAAAATAGAATAAAAATAGAAAAAATGGATTAAAGTGCAGGCATAACTAGCTCTCCTAGTATTTGTCTTGAGTAATATGAACAGGGAAAAAGAACTGACCTGTATTAAGATTTCCTTTGACTTTTTATCCTCCTGTATCTATTAGACTCATTTCAGGAAGAAAATTAACTAATTCATGTCACAAATTCCCATAAAGGCATGAATAGTCATAGCACTTGACCACAGAAATCGCAGAGGATTTTCCAATTCATTATCTTCATAAACAAAATTGCGTGAAATATGCAATATTCAGGATACAGTGAAAGTACATCTAATATGCTTGTCTTTGAATACTCTCCATTCATCCTAGTTTTCAAAAAGTTGGAGCAATATGGGCTTCATCTGAAGTTAATATTATCATCTAAAGGCTGGTATTAAAGTTCTTGTTAATCTATCATGGAGAGAAGGGAGGCAGAATAAAAAGTGTTACAAAAGTGCTGGAATTCTGAAGCTGCTTGGGCTTCTGAGGTTGTTTTTATAAGTGTAGTCCTTCTCCTTATACATGGTCTTTCATATATGTGAAATAATTTTTAGATAATTTTTCCTTCTTTTTGTGTAACTTTGATCTCTATAAATGTTTTCTACATCTTCTCAATGGTGAGAATTACCCATAATTTTAGATACCACCATTTAGTTCAAAATATTATCATGCTCAATTTCATTTGGCATTGGAGTTGTAGTACACTTTTTTTTTACTTTAGATAATAGCCTAGAATATTTGATTTTTATTGGAAGGTTACAATATTTGATGGCTGTTTTAATGGAGGCTTTGGAAGTCATTTTTAACATGCTTGTGGATTTATGCAGTAAGTGACTTGTAAACAGTGAGGATTTTCTTTCTGATGTTTGGAATGGTTCCAGAACAAATCAGTGCAGTTTATGAGTCAGAAATGTATTTTAACTGCAGGGCCTGTAAAGATTTCTTGTACAGGAAAATGGAACCCAATTCTCCACGTGCTATATCAAGAATTTAGAAAATCCTCACCACCTGAAACAACTGCGAATTTGTCCCTAAGATGTGCAGTGGAAGCTCATCTGCCCTGTAGAAAATGATAATATTTGCACAGTCCTCAAGATACAGCTTCCCTTGACAGGCCACCTTGTGAATGCAGTGAAGACAGAAGCAACCATAAAAATAAAATTCTGTTTAACATTCTTTTTTAAAAAGACAGCTTTTAAGATGGAAACCACAGCTGCAAATCCTTGTTGTCTGCTAGCACGGTCCTGATTTTCTAAACCTGTAAGTTCTCAATCTGTAACAATATCAGACTGACAAGTGAACTTTCTTGTTGCTTTTCATTCTTTTGGTGTGTCTGAGCCTGTGAAGATTGTGAAATTCTGGGGGGAATTCTCCCAGTTTAAAAACTTGCTTATTTTGAGAACACTTTTGCAAAGTCTCTGTTGCCCTTTAATTCGGTGGAATGGAGTCAGTTTCTCTCTGATGTGCTGTAATGCTGCCTGCTGTTCCAAATGATACATTAAGGCTTTTCTTTCGGTTTGTGTTTTGATCTTTGCCAATGAACTACGTGTTTAGTCTCTGTAAGAAATAAGTGGGATTTTGGCCTGTTTACAAGAATGCAATAAAGCAAGTCTGACAAGATGCATTTTCCACTTTTCCATCTTCTTTATAAGTGGATCGAGAGAAATTTAAACTGCAATGAGAAAAAAAAATGCCTGGAGCTTTCCACGTGACACGCACAGCAGTCAAACTGTTTTTGAGTTTATAAAAGGTGCTGGGAAACCAAAAACTGAACTGTAGACATTGAGCATCATTAGGAACTGACTTCTTCAGATGTAAACTAAATTCTTCTTTATTGCAGCAACAGCGTTGGTGAAGTTCTTCACCTGGCACTTGGATTGCAGGTTGACACAAGCTGGTGTGTGAAAGGTAGAAACACTGTCATAAACCACTTACCCAGAGACACAGCTCCCAGAGGTGTCATTTGCCTGAGAAGTCCAATAGGAAAAAACAGAAGGCAATTTTTTGTGTTTAGCTGACCTATTTGTGCCAGCTTTCCCTGTTTCACAGACAAGGGGTTACAGCCAGCCAGATCCTGGTGTGCCTGCCCAGGAAATGCTTCCACAGGAGGGGATTCACCTGCTTTAGTGGAGGAAGCAGGACCGCTGGGCAGCTGTACAGAGTCTCTGTAATTTATACAAAGAATTTTGTTGGAGAGTCTCCCTGAAGGTCTCTTCTTTTCTTGTAGGTGCTGGTGTTTTTTTGTTCATACAGTAACACAGACTTTTTTGGAGCGTCTTGACTGGCTAGAGGCTTTGTATTAGGATGCAGCTGCTTGTGATTTAAAATCCTGAAGCTAGTTGCTATGGGGAAGATTTTAGGGTGATAGTTTTGGAATAAGAATGTGGTTTGGTTGTGATTTCTGTGTCTGCAGAGCTTTAAACAGAAGATCAAGTAACATCATACATTATTTTTAATTCCTGGTTTTGGCAAAGATGACCACAGGAGGTAGAAGTGATCAATGCTTCCCTTATGTACGAATGCTGAGGCTTTGAGGTCCGTTTTGTAGAGAACAGCAGTGCATTTTCACTTTTGCCTGTTCACTTTTAAATCCCATGAACTTGCCTAATTTTGAAAGCAAATTTTAATTGTGAGTTAATTTTTACTTGTTGATGTTTTCAGTTTTTCACTCTCTCCTTGTGAGCTTCACTTCACATAGTGTTTACATGAGAAAGCATTTTCAAGTAGTCGTTATTAAATCCTTTCACTTTCTCCTGTGCAGGATGCTGTAGTCCTTTGTTTCCATAATCTTGAAAATCCTGCCTGCTTTGATCCTTCCATTTCCCTGCAGGAACACGTGAAAAGTCTGTTAAGCTCTTTATGAAGCTTCTGTCAAGGGAAGAAAGGGCTGGGTCCCTCAGCCTCTTCACACAGGTTTTTGTTTGATTTTTAAAATTTGTTAAATGTTTAATTTAGTTTTTAAAATTGAAGAGGATGGAATGATGAACAGTCATCAGAGTAACCAGAGTCCTTTGGCGAAAAGGCAGCTAAGACCTCAATTTTTTTTCTTTTAAGATAACAGCTGGCTGAGTTTCTAGGAAAATGAGATCTGATCTCAGAGCAGCCAGTTTTATCATTGTTAGCCTGACAGATGTGCCAGAATCTACAGTCTATTAGATCTGAGATTTTGAAGCTAGAAGTCGATTTTTTTTTTCTCTGAAACAGTTAGAGTTAGACAGAATATGTGCAATTCTTAGAGCCTGATGAAGGTCGATCACACTGAAACACAAATGTCACCATCTCTAGACCTCACAAAACCCTCAAAGTTCAACCTAAATCTATTTTTAGTTGAGGGACTATTGCTTCCACATTGCTCATCTTCTAAAACTTCAATATTGGTTTTGCCATTGATGGGGATATTGATAATTATGGTGACATACTGATTTTGATGGTGACATACTGATTTTGATGGTGAGATACTGATTTTGACTATTAGTCACCAGCTCTACCAGTCTTTCTGAATGCATACACACACATAAATAATAAAAATTCGGGTTTTCAGTGTTCTAATCCCTTCAGAAAAATTTTGTGCTCTCATCATTGTTCCTGATGTCAGAAAATTGGAAAGTAATTTGAAGTACTGAAATTTACGAAAAGTATATAAATTCAAACTAAATAATGAGTAAAAATTGCCATTAATCAAATATCGATATCTATACATTGCTTTTTAGGATTTGTACCATAATATTATTGTAATGAACATAAAGTAATCACAATAATTGTGCTGCTTTTTTATAATACTAAATTAATATTTGTGGTTAGCTCATGATTTCACATCTCTGGTATAGCAATATGTTTGCTCATATACCTTCAGAAGAAACCTGCAGGGGACAAAATAAAAAGCTCAATAAACACTGATTGTGCTGACCAGTTTTAAATGCCTTCAACAATTGTGCATTCTGTGGTGCAATAATGTTTCATTTTATGCAAAAATTGCATGTTAGAAGCAATTCTTGATTGTTATCATGTCCTAGTTCCTGATAAGTGCATTGCTCTCCAGTACTGCAATGCAGAGATTTCTTCCAGAAATTCCTCTGTTTTAGAAGACGGCCGTATTTCAGTCTTGAGTAGCAAGTGCTGATAGGTGTGAGAAGCTGGGTACACCAAGTTTGGTTCTCTTTGCTGTTTATCTGATGAGTACCTTGCAGAGAGCTGTGCTCTTCTAGGGGCAGTTACATGGTCAGGCTGATACAATGGCAAAACTCTTTTTTTTTTCCTGGTGAAGCAGCAGGAAATGGACTTGTGAGTGGATATCGAGGTCTGACTTTGCATGGGCCTTCAGCTTGCAGCTCTCATCTGCTGCTGATGTAGCCGCTCTCTGGTGTGTTAAGTGTATCACAGTTAATCCTGTTCCTGCTCCTGCCCCTCTGGAGTGCACCTGCATTGGCAGTAAGGCCGAAACTGCTTTGAAACTCTTTAATTCTTAGCCTGCAAAATCTTTTCTGCTGCTCTGGGCATGGTGCAAATGGGTCATGCCTGTCAGTGTTGCAGTGGGGTGGCTGCAACCTTCCCTGGGAGACAGCCTTGGCCCGTGGAAGAATCAAGGAGACGATATTTGATAGATGTTTTCAGATTTTATTCCCCCTGGCCGCACATGGCCGGAGCCCGGCAGGGACTCCGACAGCGACTGCCCCTAGAACAGGTCTGGAACAGCCCCCCCAGAGTGCCGGGGACACCCCCTTAAGTACAGAACTCCCGCGGGCTACATTCAAAGTGACCAATGGGGGACAGGATTTGGGGTACACATGACCAGGGAACAGGGAGAGATAAACCCCGTGCCCCACGCATCCACTTATGCCCATCCCCCCCACGGGGGGCACCTCTTCATGTCAGAAGTACCCAGTGCCATCTGAGAAGTGCAAGGCTGCCTTCAGCCCCTCTGGAGAAGGGCCCGGCCTTGCCATGCCCAGGAGCTGCACACGGGCACTCGTGAGCCCCAAGGCAACGCTCGGTGCTCGTGCTGGAGCAGCTGAGCCCTGACCCTGCAGCATCAGGGCTTGTCTGACAAAACGCTCTGCCTGCTTCAGATAGCTTTTGGCTCATGTCTAAATGACTGAAAAAGCTCTGTACTGCCCACTGAGTATCTGAACAGCCTGGGAAATTCACGGCAGAGCAGAATGCACTGGGATGACACAAGCTTTGACATGAAAATAATATATATACACATACACCTGCTGGATCCGGGCCAGTAACCAGTGACTCCCAACTGTGCAAGGTGGTTTGAAATTCTTTAAGTAACTCTTTTGCTGTACAGTCCAGAAACACACTTTCAGAAAATCTGTCTGCTTGGTTATGCCCTGATACCATCTGGCAGCAGTGAGGTGCAAAAATGCCAGCTCCAGAGGAGTTTCCCAACATTCATTAATGCCTTATTTTCTACCACAGAACAGCAAAACTGTTGATGGCTTTCCAATCCTGTTTTTGGAGGGGGAGCTTCTTTTTGAGATTTAAGACATTTTCTCTTTTTTTGTTTGTTTGTTTGGTTGGTTTTTATTAATTTAGTATGATGACATTGTTAAATATTTTAAGAATGTTATGTCAAATTTATGTTCGTTAACTTCAGTGCTTAAGAAATTTTTTTAACAGAACAAAATCATAGTTTACTTTCAATTTTGTGATAGGTTTTCATCCATTTAACCTAAGAACATTTTCTTTAAACAAAACCAATCAATTTTGTACACAACATGCCCAATCTAAGGTTGTCTTGTCCTTGGTAAAGATGGTATAGATCTGAGAGTGGCTCATTTCTGTAGGGCATTCCAATGTCATGTAATTTAAGATTCTTTTGATTAACCTATTGATTTGGGAGGAAAAAGGGTAAACTATTTTTCATTTTCTTGTCTTTTTTTCCAGCGAGTTTGCTTTCTTCTCACAAGTAAAAGAAGAAAAAGAAATATCCAACATAATGTTTTTGCTACTGCTATTAATATTTGAATGGGGTTTTTTACTCACTAGCTGAAAATCTTTAGGTGATAACAAGCTAGTGAATCCTTAAAAGGCCAGCTAATGAATTCACTAGAAATACTTTTCATAAATACTGATAATATGCAAGCATTATTCTATATCATATATTTTTAATGATCTGTTGCCAGAAATTATATATTTTCCTCAGAAGCAGCGCAGTACTGCAGACTTAAGGGTTTTTTAACATTCTGCTGAAAAGCCTCTAATGAAAAGAACTGTTGTATTCCTTTAATTTCCATGGAGAGCACCTCAGTAGGTGGCATTACTGAAAACCAAGGGAGCACTTCGAAGACTGGAGGAGACCGTTCAAAATCCTGGCTCAGGATGCCACAGGTTTTACTGTATTAAAATTCAGTTTGGATGGTCCAGACTCTTAGAAAATCTCTATGACCTGTAATGATAGCTCTGTCTTTTAAACACCATCTTCACAGTTTCTGGATATTGTAGCTCTACTCTAGAGCAGATAAATTGCATTAATTTAACAACTGCGTGGAACTTTGAGCTAGGTAATGTTTTATTGTTAATTGCTTAATCTGAAGATTGTTTCCAGGTTGTTTTCCCCATACAGAAATTATAAATCAGAATACACCCGGAGTGCATCCCAGCCAGAATACAGTTACAGTAGTGTATATATCCATAATGATTAGGAATGAGCAGAATTAATATTTCTTAAAATTTTGCCAGATTGCCAACATACAACAGTGTAATCCAACTATCAATAACCATTAAAAAATGGCATAAATGAATGTAGAAAACAAAGTAATTAAACAGAAAATAAAAAGGATTGTTTGGGTTTTTCCTTTTTTTTTTTTTTAAGTAGGACAGAAACAAAATAATTTGTCTAAGGGAGATGGGAGCAGGTGTAGGAATGGGCAGCAGTCATTTGTCAACGTAAGACAACCATAATGGTGGTATCAAGAAGAGAATTATGCTAATAAAAAAGTCATGCCTCATGGTACCATTATTAGTTGCCTGTGATACACGAATGATGATGAGAATTACATCACTTCTTGAATTTCTAAATTGCTCTGCAGTGTGTTTGTTTATATGGTACATTCTGCTTCACGGTTGGCTGATTTTCAGCATTTTCCCAAGACTTTAGGTAGTAACATTGTACATCTTTTGCCTTAGTTATACATGCAGATATTGTTTCATATTTCCATAAAACTTATAAACGTTTTCCCTGAGATTTATCCCCATTTGCTTAGCTACAGGGACTAGGAATCCCACCATTTCTGTGCTTTGGTTTTCATCTCTGTGAGCCCAGAACTGGCATTTTCTTTCATTTTGTTCACAGCAGAAGTAGTGATAAGAGATATGTTCCAAAAAGAACCTTGCAATTCCAAAGCTGCACATAAATTACTTTATTTAATCTGACCCTAATCTGTAAATTCCCCCACAGAAGTTTCTCTGGGTTGTATCACAGGATCCAACATGTTTTTGAAGATGAGCTGAAAAAAAAATAGCATTTTGAAAACTGACAGATCCCAAATAAGGATCTGTTTCCTTTAATACCAGTAATCAGAAATCCTCAAATTTGTCCTGTGACCAAATAACTCAGTTTAGACTGCTTGAATAAAACTTTGCTAGATTTATTTTAAAATATTTTTCTCATTTTATTTACTCTGTTCCTTAACACTTACAATATGTACATTACTGGCATCATTCCAGTGAGGCAATTTTAATAATTCACTGTGAATTTAGAGTAGCTGAAGTTTATTTCTAGCCCATCATATGGCATTCCTGGTAATTCTAGAATGAGAGATTTGAGGTGTGTCTTGGTTTGAAAGACAGGTGTCTGTTGAGGGAGGCAGGAGCCTCCCTTGAAATGGAAAATGCAACCCCCTTCCCTCCAAATTATTATAATTTTTGAAATTAAGGGGCTTTCAGACAAAAGATATGGGGAATAGGAATAACAGTTCTTTACTTATATATACATATATATATATAAAACAGAGCAATAATACAGCAACAGGTTTAAGCTGACAGAGTCAGGGTACGACCTGACACGCTGCCAGGCAGGGTGGTGGTAGCAGTCCAGCTAGATGACAACTGCAGCNTAATAATTCACTGTGAATTTAGAGTAGCTGAAGTTTATTTCTAGCCCATCATATGGCATTCCTGGTAATTCTAGAATGAGAGATTTGAGGTGATTTACTCCTTCGTCTCAGAAACTGATATTAGGGGATTTCAGGGGGGTTACGTTATTTGTTTGGGTTTTGTTTGTTTCTTTGTTTAGAGTTTTCTTTGTTTCCTTCCCAAGCTGTTTTTCTTACCTGGTAGGTGTAGTGCCCATTTTTCTTTTCAAGCTAATTCTGACTTGAACTTATTCCATTTCCGTAGTTCCACATGACTGTAAAATGCTGTTTTGCTTTGTTAGTACTGCCTTTTAAAAATAACATAATTTCAAACTCAATCAGTGTCAGTTTTCTGGATTATTGGGGCTGTATCTTGGAGATCCTTGATTTTCATCTTCCATTGCTTCAGAATTTGGCCACCTGTCTTTATCCTCTTTGATCATTTGGAATGATCTGACAGTCAATTTTAGTGAGGTAAAACCACTTCAGCTACTAAAAATTATAAATTATAGTGGAGGACCTGTCAAGAATATTCACTGGTTTTGCTCAGCTCCTGGAGAAGCTCACAATGGAAAATGGAGGAGACCCTGAATATTTGGCTAGAAACGAAGGGGTTCTGGAAAATTAAAATACTTGGATAAGCTTGCTTATCTTTCTAAAATTTGTAAAATAAAAATACTGAAAAATTATTGACCAATCATCTCTTAGTAATTTTTCGCACCATGCAAGAAAGATTAAAGCTAGGTTCTATCACTTCCTTTCCCTTTGTGTCATTTATAAATTAAATTATCTGTAGTTTAAGAGGCATGGAAAGCTCTCTCAGTGAGACTAATCTGTTTTTCTCAAATCCTGACAAAATTAAAAACCTTTCACACTGAATCTAATCAAATGGCTAATTTCAATTGAATGGTTCATCTTAAACATATTTGACATGTGCAATCCCTGCCTCAAAACAGTTAAAGTTTTACTAAAGAAAAAGCACTAAAATGGTCTTCATATGGCTGAGAAATGGTAGTAACAAATAAAGAGGTGACAAGGGAGATTCTTCCCCTGTGTGAATTGGCACAGGTCCATTGAGAGTCAGTGCAATTGGATTGGTGTCTCATTACCCAAATTTGTGAAAAGCCCTGGACTTGAAACATGGTGATTTGGTGATAGGCAGGAAAATAAATCCATGCTAGATGGATATACTCTGTTGCAATAAAAAAAAGCAACTTAATTTTGGATATAATTTTCCTTGTGTTTTTCAAAGTGTAACATGTTCTTGGTAGGACATGCTGCAGATGATGTGGTAACACCTTTGTTTTCTGTTCTGATGCACAAATTCAGAGAGAAACTTTCTGAGTAATTAAAGTGATTTTGGAACTTCAGATCAAGTGAAGACTTGGTAATGAAGAGACTGTACAGAGCCAATTGTGAATTTCATATTCACTGCCTGCTCCTTAGTGGTCACTAGCAGATATTTTGAGTTTTCACCAGGAGTGCATTCCTGTGCTGCAGCTGCCTGCACGAGTGAAAGTAGTCAGTGTGTTACTAATTCTTAGCCTGGCTTGTCATGTGCTGTCTTGCTATGGACAAGTCCCGATTTTTGTTTTTTCTTTAAAGAACTTTCATCAGTTTGAAAAGAGAAGTCAAACTACTGGACTGTATTGCTAAATATTATGCAATAAACAATATTCTTAATCGACCTGATTCATTATTTTTATTGTTGACCTCTGTACAGTTAAGATGGTTCCATAAAACACAAATGTTGAAGATTTCTTCAGAGTCACCCTCGTGTTAATTGTAGGCAAAAGCTGCATTCAGAAAAAAGTTGGTGTTGAAAGAGATCACTTGTCTTTCCAGTGCATGTGAAGAGCACATACAGCTGTTCAGTTTAATTTAAATTATGAACAGCAAATTTATGTCATTACAGTTTTATAAATCCGCAATATCCTGTTAATTATGTTTTATGGCTCTCTTAGGCATTTCATAATCCTTGCTGTAGCACAGTATATTTTTCTTTATTACGCTTTCTTTATTACAATATGTTGCTCAGTACAGCACAAATCTCACTTAGAAGGCAGCTGTGTGCATTTTGCAAAGGGCGTGTGTCTCTGCTCGGAGGAGGGCAGCAGTGATGGGGCTGCCATCTCTGTGATGCGCTGAGGGCCGCGGCTCCATGTTCTGCCTGTCAGAGTTTAATCATCTTTAAAAGGATGATTGCTCTTGTTCTATGTCTTTTCAGACACTGGAATTCAGGAATTAGGAGAAGCCCACACACGCAGAGGGAGAGGGGGAGCATTCACATCATCTGGGGAGCTACAGGAGAAAAGGAGCAGAGAGCAATCTACATTTGTCTTTAATGATCTGCAACTGGATTCAGCCACACTTCCAGGCCAAACTCGGCCGTTCCAGGGTGCAGTTTCACCGCTGGAGCAAAGCTCTGTGTCTCAGCAAGCCAAAGCCATTAGGGGGTGAGAAAGGACTTTTACGGTTTTAGGGTTGAAATGCTCAGTTCACAGTAAGATTTCTGTTTGAAAAAGTCCTGTTAAAGAATGTAAATGCAAATGAAAGCATTATAGGATTTTTTTTTTAATAGGCCCCTGTGATTTTTTTTAATGGGTCGCCATGAAAAGGTGAAATCACAAGCAATGTCATCCACATACAAGCTACTTGCGGGAATTGTGAGTAGTATTAATTTTTCCATAGAAATTAGCTCATTTTCTTCAAGGTCCTTGAGCTCTTCTCCTCTGACTGGCCCATCTTACTGTAATTAGCACCTGCATTGATAAACAGGGGAGGTAACACAGTTCTTTTGAGGCACATTCGAATCAACCATTAACAGGTGAGTACCAGAAACTCAGCTTTTGATGATGGGTTTGCATCATCGTAACAGTAATTTACATTTTAAGAATAATGTCCCTCTTGGTTCACCTGCTGTTAACTCATACTTGATACCTCAAAAAGAGGTGCTGGAAAATGATCCGCCCAGCCGATTGTTCTAATATTTAGACTTAGAAATTTAGATTCTGACTGAGTACAAACTATTTCCAGACCAGTGCTAGAAATCTGTATGGTAGTTCATTGCATGAAATAAAGTTTGATACTGCTAGTAGATTTCTGACACAAACATCCGTGGCTGCTGTCACCTCAGCCATGGTTCACTACAGTGGGAGAACTGAATTGCTGCCACTCTGGGTGTTTTCTACAGCAGTGCTGGAGCTCAGTGTGCCACAGGCTTGAAACTCAACTTTTAAGCAAATTTTGTAGGGAAGGGGGAAAGCATGTAAAAAATGATAGCAAGTTGTGGGAGGAAGGTTGCTTAAATCTGAGATTAGGACAGAGAACATAAAAGAAAAGGTCTTTGGTTGCTTTGCTGTGTCTCGGAGTAGGTGTGACAGCAGGACTGGTCTGTGCGGTTGCTGTGACGAGGGTCACCATCCCCTGCACCTCCGGACCTGCTCCTGCGGAGTTACTGGGGTACAAACTGTTCAGGTCTGAGGAGCTTATGAGGAAAACCGTATCGACAAGTTTAGTTGCAGCTCATAAGAGACTTTCATATTAAAAAAGATTCCGATTGGCTCCCAATTTGCAGGGGTGAAGATTTGGTCCTATATATGGTAAACAGGGGGATTGCTATTTAAATATTTCTTGAATAAAATTCTATTAAAAGTTTACATAAGCATGTATTTTTTCCTTTATAGTTCTTGTATTCAATGGTGAAAATATGAGTAATTAAATGAGAAAAAATTACATTGAATCCCAGGAGGTTTTTTTCTGTTTTGCTTGCAAAAATGAAGGAACTGAGTTTGTTTATGTCAAAGAAGATAATAACAACAGGAAATATTCAATTTTATGTATATCTCTGCAATAGTTACCTGTGTTTAACAGTAATCTGTGCTTTTCTGTTCATAGCATAACGATTTTCAGAAAAAATGACACTATTATCTGGAACTTAGAAAACCTTTTTGCCTGTCCTGTAATTTTTATGAAAATGTGTGCTTGTGTGTGGTATGAAAAAATACCTTAAATTCCTGTTTGGGCTAAAATGTCACTTTAAACCAGTTACATGCACTGATAGGAATGTGTGTCTGGCGCCATATTTAACTTCAACCCGGTTAAAATTATAGGTGATCATTAATAATTAAAATAACCAGTAGAAAATCATTGGCTTGGAAGGCTGAAAAAGCATATTGTCTGCAAAAATCTCTTTGTGCTCTACTTTGAAATTATCTCCTGATGTAAGAAAGCACAAAATTAAATCCATCTCTTTTCCCCTTTAAACTTCAGAATAAAAAATATGCAAAATATGTTTAAGTAATGTTTAGACAAACTCACTTTGTAGTTCAGTCCAGGCTACAGGCTAAATTGCTGGAGCTACATCAAGTTAATTGCTACTGAGTGAAAGCTTGTTACCTGCTCTCATAGCCTCGGCATTTACCCAGTTTCAATTTGTGCAACTCAACTTAAATTTGAAAGGACATTATTGTAATTATGAACAATATTTTCATTTTTAATCACTTTTTTTTTTTTTGCAAACAGTTGTATCCCTGGAGTTAAGTAACTCTCCAAAATTATGTAACGAAAATGGTTTCTCCTCCATCATCATTGTCATACTATATGGAAACTGTTAATAGTTTGAGGAACAGATTCTGCCCTTTTCTGCCCTACATTAATGTTTTCTTTGGCTGTTTGACTTTCGTAAGACAGAATTTATTATGGACCTATTTATGCAGTTGTTAATGGTGTGGATCACTGTTAATGCAGTTAACAGATTGGGTCAAAATATAAGAAATACATCCAACAAAATTTGCATTTTTTCCTTCTCAACTATAAGGCTTTTTTACTATCTACAAAGAGATTTGCTAAAATGTGTTGACTTTTGTTGTTGTGGAGGTGGTTTAGGGGTTTTTTAGTTGCCTAAAGGCTCTCAGAATGACAATTTGTCTTGCTCTTCACCACGACCCCTCCTGTATCACCTGAACACAGTGGTGAGCTTAAAGCACAGCTGGGTGAGAGAACATGCTCAAGATAATTGATCATGCTAAGGTAATTGATGTCACTGTTGGAAAGACACCTTGGATAAATTGTTACCTAAATCCTTCTTACACGATTCAGTACTTTCTCCATGTTGTTCTTTGTTTATGAAGTAACAATCAAAAAGTATCTGGCATAAAATCACACTGCAGGTGGGGAAGGCAGCTCGAATTAAGGAAAGGTACCACATTTTTACACAATTAGAAGTGTTGGTCACCGAAAATACATAAAAAGAGAAGTGACTGATATCGCGCTCTCTCTCTCTGCTCTGAGGAAATCACCTGTGGCTTGACTTTTTAATCAAGGCCTTCTAATACTTTGCCTTTTAAATTTGAGAGAAATTATTAGTGTGCAAGTTGGCCAAGGTTTGTTGTCTGTTCCTCTTACTGTGCATGTTATGCTCTTTCGCAAATGCGTCTTATTTTCTTTTGTTTACTTTTTAAAAACTCTGTTCATACCAAAAGACAACCTTTTAAAAGATTTCTTTCGAATTCTGGAATAAGTGTTTCTGTTAGTGACATATAATGAAAGTATTCATGGTAGTGCAAATGGTGATTGATCACTAATAGCAATAAATTATCAAAAGAGATTAATTATCGGAACAAGGATCTCTTCTGATGTCTCAAACAGTTTAGCTCATTCTTGTTTGATAGTTCATGTTGAGTAATCTGAAGGACAGAAAACTGACATGAATGGACAGTTATATTTCTTACACAAATGTTGATCTGTAATAAAATTAGGATCTTTTTGTTAAACATAGATACCTTGTCTGGGTTTTCAGCATGTCTTGCTGGAGCCAAAGTTGTTTAGGTTTAAATACAGCTGTTTAGATTTAGACACAGCTGAGGTAAAATGAAAATCTTGACAGTCAATAGAACTAAATGAATTTATAACAGGTGAAACTTTGCTCTTCTGCTGAGCACACCACCATATACTACTTTTTCTGGTAAAAATACCTACCTGCCACTCAGTACTACAGCCATTTCGAAAAACGAATTTTTCAGCTGTTGTGAGCTGAACAAAACTATTTTTTTTTTAAGAGGGAAGGTTCCTGATTTTACATTTCACCCCTTTTATTTTCATCTGTTTGAGAAGTTTAAGATACCTGTCACTGCAACTACCTCCCCAAAGTGAAATTTTATCTTGGTGGCTTTCTACCTATATAGTGTGTCTCTTATATTTGACTCTGGCACCTTCTTCAAAATGATGTAAAGGTGTTCCTTTCTTGCTATTCTGAAGGTCGTGCAGCAGTGCTGTCACAAGTAATTGTTCTGCTCATGTGTCAAGTTTCCTTTTTTATTATTAATTAAGTCCATGGAAACTTTGCTACCTGGGGGAGAATTGTTATCTAAAGAGCGGGAAGAGGGGAGCTTGAGCTTCTGGAAGATAAAATGTAATCCTTGAGCATTTGAAAGAGTTACGTAACAAGTTGATGCAGGTACGGGCTCTGTGCCCCGCTGGTTGACTTTGACACACTTTTTTGATTTCAAAAGCACGAGGTTCACTCACGAGCTATTTTGCAGCTCCTCCTGCCTGAGAAAGCCTGACCGGTCTGCTGTGCCCTGGCACTGCCAGAGGGATGATCCAGTCTGGATTGCTCGGGTCACAGTCCTCAGCACGGCCCCAGCTCTGTGTGGCGGTCCAGGATCGCCTTCCGAGTACTTCCCAGTACTGACAGAGAGAGAGGCGGGCACGGATTGCCCGGGGAAAGGATCAGCTTAGCTTTGGAATATAGAAATACCATCTTCCTTATGACTCTCCGGATAGCTAGTCAGAACAGCAGGAGATTGAACTGTCGAAAATTGCTTCAGATGAATTCTGGAGAAGGATAAAAAGTAAAAGGAATAGCACATTCACTTTGTTGCTTCCCCTTCCATTACATTCTCTCTTACGCCTTATTTTTTGAGTTTTCAAAAAATGTTCAAAGTAAACCTGAGATCTTTTACATTACCCTTTGGGGAAAAGCTATTTGTTTTTAACAGGAATCAATATTTCTTCTAATTTATTATTAATTTCTTTCGGTGATCATAACTTTTCAAAGTAGCCATAGAGAAATTATTTCAAAAGATGTTGAAACTACTTAGATCCCATCAGAGGAGGTGAGCAAATGGCTGTTAGCCTTTCCTCCTCGTATCCAGAGAGTAACCGTGACTGTACTTCACCAGCTGAGCCAAAATATAATTGTTTTCTGTTAAAAAAGATTCTATTTTCCTCATCACATTGTGACCTAGGCTAATTTTTTTAATGACAAGATGATTTGGAATGCTGCTCGTCTCTGTTTTTCTAAGCTCCAAACTATAGACCTCTGACGTGTTCTCTACTGCCATAGGTCTCAACAAATAAAATGCTTTAGGTACGTGGGAGAGTTTCTGAGGTGTTTGTCTAGAAAGACTCAGGGTTTGCTCCATAGCTGATGGAAATCTGGTGGGCAGGGTTTTTTTATTTATATATTTATTCTTTTTATTTATCAGTAGAAAGCAGAGAAGCACAAGGCTTCCCCCGCCCCAAAAAAAAAGCCTACATTTTCTTTCCATCCTTCCATGAAAATAAACTCTTGCTTTACCCAAAGTGACTGAGCTTAAGTTCAATATTTGGCATGCTTTATCTCCAGTATTACATCACATAGTTCAGAATGGGAGGAAAATGATTAATGTGTTTTGCATAATGTTTTGGCATGAAAGTACCCAGTAAAAATAATAACGCTTATTTTTCAACTTCAATAAAAATTTCTGAAATATTTCTAAAATATAATTATTCTATTTTAATGCAGTGGTAAACCACCATAAATACTTTGGACATCAGAAAAAATATGAATTTTCTTACAACTCCACTGATTTTGAAGTAGAGTTTTCATTTACAATTAAGTCCTACTAGCTAAATACTGATTTTAAAAAGCATATATATTTGGATGCTGATTTCTTAAATTAACATTTTTATATATTAGAACTGTGCACTAGAAGAGTTCTCATTTTTCTAAATAACAGAAAGCCTCTGCTTGCTACCACCATGCCAATTATAGTTCACAATAAATAATGTCAGAGCTGGTCAGAATTGTGGGCTCTGTTAAGATAGTTATTCTGTCTCTCAGCAAGTGAGGGATGGGTTTTAGGCTACTGTTGGTTGGTGAGATACTGAAACTCTTCAGTAACAAGGCTCTCATGTATTTTCTGAAATTCTACATTAATTCAGTAGAGGGATTTTAACAGTTCAGTCTGGGTCTGAGTTAATAGCATATGCAGCAATTTTCAAGGTGCAAGAAGGAATTTCCTTTTGAGGACGTGAGGAACACCATATATGTGAGGAATTAGTTAAGGTCTGAGATTACAGGATTAAGGGGCAAAGTTAAATCTAATGAAACTATTTTGGTGTTTTAAGATTAAAGACCTCTAAAAAGATGAAAGCATGATTCAGTTGATAGTATTTAAGAAGCTGCCCTCTTTAAAGCACTGAGCAATTATAAGGCTGAGGAGGTGGTGGGTGGAAGAGGAGATGTGTATAGGGATTTTCCCCCTCTGCCCTTTTGAAGGAAATGAGATATGAACTTCATATGAAAAACTAAAAGTCCGTCTCCCAAAACCAGAAGAGACTAAGCTTTGTAAAGGCTAAAATTTAATTTTCACCTTAAGAGTAGTTTAAAAATATGACAGATGCAACATAACTGTAATGAGTTTGGGAGCTGCTGAACTTCCCACTCTGAGGTAGGCAGTGGTAACTTTATTTGTTGTATGGTCTGTGGGAACTCTCATAGAGATGCCATTGCAGTTGGGTTGCTTCCCAAGAGCATGAGTTTGGGATATTTCCTGAGTTCACAGGCTATTCTTGCAAATTCTCACACCTTGATGTATTTCTATTTGTTTCAGCGAAATTTAGAACAGAATATGGGGGGGGAAATTAACATTTTTATTATTTTTTCACTCTCTATGCTGAAGTAAGTCAGAAATATTAATGACCAGGAGCTTTCTTGTTCCGTATACAATCTGTTTCCTCACATTACAGCAGGAATCTGATCACTTCTAGAAAAAGATATCTTAGCCTACAAATTTCTTCTAAGATGTGAATTATTACAGTGGCTGATTTCTACAGTGAAAACACAGTCTGGTGTAACAGGTTATGGTTGATAGCACAAACAGATTATTTTGTGCACTAAAATATTCTTTTGCCCACAATTTTCATGCTATTCTGGCAAGTCAGTCCTGCAAGTTTCAAGAAGTTGTAGTTCTAACCTCTTTTAAATATAAGTTTTGAACTGTTTATCTGGTGATGAACCAGATCTAGGCAGGCACACTTAATCTGTGACTATTTGGTAGAATTCTTTGTTATCCTACTGTACCCTTCAAGGGTCTCAGATGGTCGTGTGCTATAAATCCAGGTAAAACAAAAAAATATTTTAAAAACAAAAGAGAAAGTGTTTCAATTTATTTTACATAGAGGTACCACATCTCACACCCGTTACAGTGTGACTGAGTGCTACAATATCTGAAGTTTGCAAAGCAGATTATGACATGAAAGATCAAGTTGTGGAAAACTCAGTAACTTCTAAAGCAAAAATGCTTCTTAGTTTCAGTGGCTAAAATGGGATAATATTATAACATCATTTCATGTAGACTGAGGATGTTGGGGTTTTTTTTGTCTTGAAGGGTTTTAACGTATTTGTTACAGATGAGATTTCCAGGTTCAAATCTCTGTATTCCACTTTTAGTAATCCAGATACCTAAACAGCTGCCCTCCAAGGAAATGCATCTGCCATGTGCTCAGTAATGTGGCACACTGCAAAAGCCTTTGAAATTCAAAATTAAAAGTCACTATAATGTCACCTGCTATTTGTTGGGAAATGCATATGTAAGCAGCTTTCTGTAATTGTTCCTGAAGCTTTCAGACAGCCATCCCCTCAGGAACTGTGAATTTCAGTAGAGTGTGTGATGATATTGTTTATTCAGGTTACATATCAGCATTCTTTACACCACTACTTCTTTAGGCATCTGGGACTTTGTATAATTGGTTCTGTAAATTTATTTCACCTGTCAGAAAAGTTACTTCACTTGCCATGTGGAAATTGTTCTCTTTAGTGTATTGCCACATCTCACTATGGACCGAAGTTGTACTGTGACAGTTTCCTGTGGGTCACACAAGTTTACCTTTGCTGCTGCAGGCATGGCAAGTCAGCTTGAAATCAGAGTGCCAGGAGGGAAGTCCAAAATTATTTTTCTGAGGAAGGTTCTGCTGTTTCACTGATCTGAAAAGTCCCCTGCATCCCTCAGTGGGTTCACCTTGCACTAAGGTTGGAACAGAGATAATTTTATCCTTTCACCTGTAATAAGAAAATACTATAGCAGTCAAGAGTGATTCCTTGTCTTTTATAAAAGCTGATGCTATCAAGTTACTTGTCACCTCTCCTCTGATCCACTTGTAGTTGCCAGCTCTGGAATGATTTTTCTTTTGAAGGAATAAGTTTGGGATTTTTTTCTTAAGAGGAGTTTGAACTACTCAGTTTTTGACCTCGGGAAAGAAATTCACAGCTGACGGGCTGTTTATTAAGGACTGCACATCCCACACAGTAACCCACCAAGAAAAAGAAGTTTAGAAGTCTCTTTAGACTCAGAAAGTATTGATTTTAACTTTGAGCATTGTATTTTGAATAAAACTAAATATGGCACCAACTGCCATGATTATCAGGAGGTAATTGGACCCAAGGGATTAGAAGCATTTGGCTACAGGGTGTACCTGCAACAACCCAGAATGTAAATTATAGTAATTACTTCACAATAAAAGCCTGCAGAGCTGCACCTTATTTCCCAAGTAGCTCGAGGTTAGCAAAATGCTTTTGGATACTTTCAGCAATTTCATTTCCTTCATACTCTAAGGTTACTTCTATTAACATCAGTTTGATGAAGGAGTGAAATGAACAAATGCAAATATAACTGAATTTGGTTCTACAGTTTCAGTGCTGGTTTGTAAAGAAAATGTTTATGCCCAGTATTGTTTAAATATTTCTATTTTTTTTTCAAAACCAATTCTGCAGATGCCTTGTGCAAGTGTTTAGTTGTTATTATCTGTAAAATCACATTTCACTGAGAATTTTAAGCAAGCCAAAGAATTTTGGTACATTATGGTCAGAAGATGAAGAGGATAGAAGGAATCTACAAGATAGCTTTAAACACTTCAGCCTTTTACCTGAGCTTTACATGTCTTGGGTATTTTACTGTGGTCAATATTCCTCTGCTTGTCATACCTATGTAACCTCAACTGCTGACAGTGAGACTTTCTGTGCTAGAAACTCCTCACATCACTCAGACTGGCAAATGTGTGGTAGCCTGACAAGGGGAAGGAAGAAACCTCCAGGGTCATAAAAAATGAGAAGGGTGGTTCATAGCTTATGTGGTGAAGCAGGCAGTTCTAGCTCTGCTTACATGGTCTAGTAGGAGAAAACAGCACATTGAAATTTTGCGTATGTTCTCTTCCATATATCAGAACTGCTTCTATAGTAGTGAGGTAAGGAGCAAATCTCTCTAAACTGTATCCACCTCATAACTGGTAAGGACTGTGTATGTTCTCTGCATCTTTGGGGCCTAAAATTTTCATTTATTTTCCATTAACAAGCAGACCTTTAACTGTTTGATTGCCTTGAGTCAAAAAGAACAGGCTGCCCTCTCATGGACTGTATGAATTTGTAAACTGCATCTTAAATCCGATTTGCCCTTTGCTCCGTGTGTCCCAAGTTCAGTTTATCTGCAAGTCCCAAGTTTTTTTTTTCTGCAAGTGGTTTGGGTTTTTTTCTGTGATTATCAATTGAAGTATTTCACTTGTAAAGTCATTGGAAAAATTAGATGCCTGGATTCATACTTCCATTAGATTTAAAGCTTCAGTGGAGCAAATGATGCAGCAACTGGCAGGGAGAGGTGAATGGGGTAGGGAAGAAGGGGCATAAAACCTCCAAACCTTTGATCATTGTGTTTTCTCTTTCTTTTGGTACTTAAGAACAGCTTCATGTAGTTAATCTCCTTCGCAGGGTGCTGCTCAGCTCAGTAGTGATGGCACAGTTCTGCAGTAGTAGCTGGGGGAGGAGGTACTTCTCTACCTTCATCTTTTCTCAGAAATTAAATACTTCTCAGGCTGCACATCTTTATGACTGAAGAAGTAACTGAACCTTAATTTTAAACAGATCTGAAAAGTAAAACTTTTTTTCTGCCCAGGTATAAGGCCTGTGAATATACAGGAATCTGAGATATGTTTTCTTTGCTACTTTCTGAAAACATACATTGAATTTGACTTGCTCTCTAAAACTTACCCATGTGTAAGAGTAAAACTGAACAGTTTTTGCCAGAGCAGTGCTGACCATAGTTGCATGGTCATTAATTATTTCCACCACAGAAATATATAATGCCATTCGAACAAAGGCAGACTATCCAGGAAATCAAACATCAGCCAACCAAAACTAATAGCCTCTCACTACATTTCTGTTTATCAGAGAACAAAATTTTGTTCTTGTTGACTTGAAAAAGATCCCTGGAGTAAATGCTTCTATAACATACATAAATTATGTTCTCCATCAAGTAACCTAATGATGTTTTGGGGGTGGCATCATTAGCCTTCCACATAATATTTTGCCTGACAAGGGATGAAAACTCTGTTCTAATTATCCAGGAACTGAACAAGGGGGTCAAATAAATAGCATTGAATTAGATGGTTTTATTATCTTCTCAGAAAAAAACAAGCTAATAAAACAAACAACACCATTCTGGGGTCTGATTTTTACTAAAATACTCGTNTTCTGGGGTCTGATTTTTACTAAAATCCTAGTCCCAAAGAGCATACTCTTATTTTCAGTAGAACTAGACCTAGATTTTTTAATTTTATTTTTTGCTTGCCATTCTTATTGTTTGTTCTCATAGATAAAGTGGATAAAATACTTAGGGTATTGTCATTGTGGGTAGATTGCTGATTCATCTTCATGCTTATTGAAAAACTGTTCAGGATGTTGCCCAAAATCTGATTGATTTTGTGTTTACTGCACCTGCAATATTGTTTCCTTGAAAACACATCTTCTTTTCTAGGTGGGTATGCAGAGTCTTTCCTTTCAAGAAATCTAACAAGACATGTTCTTTCCATATTTTACTTCTATAAATCGAAGCACCAAATCTTAAATGCTTTTAACACAACTAGAACTGCTAATCTGTATAAAACGTATTTACATTAATTGTAACCAACTGGTATAGAAGTACTGCTATGAGAGAGCCTAAACTAAATTTTGGATGTCATAGAATATGGTACTTCAGTTTGTTCCACAGAATTATGGTTGCCAGTCTTGCCATTTCTGCTCTAGCGAGGGAGAACAATGGGAGGGAGATCAAAGTCCCTTGATCCCTTTTAAGCCGCCCCATCACGCTGATAAGGGAGTATTTCCTTGTAGGAAAGATGTCTGTGACTTCTGTGTCCTTTAAGACTGATTTCCATAGAATCTACCTGGAAATGGACTTCAGTGTCCTCTGAAAACAATGACTCTAATACCCATCTTAGGAAAGAAAAAGTATGAACAAGTGTCTGTCAGATCACTGTTTTTCTGTCACCGTTCTGTACAGGCAGACTGACTCCCTCACGTGGAGAAGGTGGGGTTCAGGAAAGATGCAAAGTTTGGACTACTGATATGAATCTCATGTCTGAATTATTCATCTCTAATGTTAATGAATTAGTTTGTCGTTTATGGTTTTCCAAATTGACCCCAACTTTTCCATTGCTGAAGCATATTTCTGCTTAACCGTAGTACCATTGTGAATTTTTGACTCATCCTTTTAATGCCTTGAAATGCACCATATGCTTTCCTTTTAGGGTTTGCACAACCTGAGCATTCTTATTTTTAAAAGCAGATTTTGGGTTCAAGTCCTGCTAAAAGCACATGAAGCACTTCCATTTTCATGATAAATCTTTGTGTCCTCTCCATAAACCACGGAGCTCAGGCAGCAGAGTCAATAATGACAACATCATGAATCATTTTCTACAGTGGGCCTGACTGGGATGATTTGAGGACACTGGGAACTTGTACACACACATTGCTGTGTTTCTGCGAGTACCTCAACACCAACCAGTTTTACAGAATTGTACAGACTCAGAACCACCCTAACGCTCTATTAGCCCCTAATGACAGCCGTTCATGCTTTGTTATCCTCTGCTCTGCCAGCTCTCAATCTTCAGTTATAAAATTAATGAAATTGATGACATTTAAATGTCTTCTCATCCATACTCCAGGTAATTATCTGTATATACTTTAATGATTTCCCCACACACTCCATGCAATTAAAGACACAAGCAATTTGTCTTTCTTCTAAAACATTTTGAGGAAGCATACATCTTAGGGCTCTTTGTGTCAAAATGTTATTGTCCCCTCTAATTTGGAAAGATTCCTAATATCTTTAAAATATCTGGGATTAATTTAGCTATTAAAAAAAAAAGGCTTACATTTGCCTAAGTTTTCTTTTAAATGCTGATTTTCTATGAAGGTACTCATCTATATCAACATGGTGCATATCTTTTCAAGCCTAGAAGGAAAATTTTTGATGATTCTGAAAGTATTTGATAGAATTTTAGATACTTTCACCTAGTCTTCAGTATAAAATAGAAGGTGTTTAGATATTTTGAGACCTGTAACTTCAGATATGAGGGACTGTTTGGCCAGACATTTTCATACATTTTTTGTGTGTGGCTCTCTGGGCCTTCTGGACAACAGACTACCTCGTTATTGTTTTATAATTTTCTCCATGGAGTATGCAGGCTTTTTGCATTGCATAGCTTACCCTATTTGTGCTTTTTGTCTTGGTTGTTACTTGCCCTCCGCTCCTGTCATGCAGGAGTGGCCATGCAGAAGCCGTTCTCGTCGTAGATGACCACGTGGTTAAGCTATGCCCAAAGCTAGGATGAAGTTTACCTCCCTGTGGTGCTGTTTGTCCTTAATGCCTGATAGAGTAGGGGCTGTTCTAGACTGGAGTACTTGGTAATAGCATTTCTGCAGTAACACGATTTGGTTTTCATTTCTTCTAAAGAGATGAAAGACACGGTATCTAACAGCCATTAAATCAGAGATTCATTTATTTCATAGCATTTCTACTTTTAATGGACCATTGTGACTAGGCATAAAGCCAAGTAAATCTCAGTTTTTTGCTTCCATTACAGAATTTTTGTTTTTCTACAACTTAAGGCTAGTGGTTGATAATCACAATTGTTACAGATTTTTTTTTTCTGAATGAATGATGTGCAGTAAATTTTGTTCTATTACTGCAAATAGAAGCTAGAATTTCTTATTTTACAATTTCTGTTGCATTTTCAAGTCTTATAAATCAGACTATTGTACATGGTTATACTTTTTTTTTTTCTTTTCGAGTTTAAAGGTCTTTAAACTTGTGTCAACTCTATTAAAATTCAGAACAGGACTAGTGGCAACCAGGTTATGATATTTAGTAGGGAGAACTGTCTGTTTTCCATCATAAATCAATAGCTAACACCTATTCATTTCACACAGTCCATCAAAGAGCCCCTGCATGATTGTAACATTTTTCCCTGTGAATTTCAAGCAGTGAACTGAACGTTTTACATTCAAAATACCTTTGCCAGTCCCAGCTTCCTTATACAAAACAAGTTTAATGTCATCCCGTGTTTTGTTACCTGTGTTTGAGTGTTAACTGACAAACTTTTGAAGCTGATTAGTTTTCTCAATCCTTCAGATGAAAAGGTTGTTGAAGAGATTTATTTATTTTCAGATATTGGCAGATATCACAGCAAAATCCCCCCCCTCCCCTTCCCATTCCCATTTGGTTGGCTCATGTAGTGAATTCTGCTAATGCTTCCGGAGTACTTTGGAGCGATAAAATGTTCTCCAGGTGCGTTGGAGCAGGTGTGGAGCAGCGGCCGTTCTGACCGAGGGGCTGCTTTGCATCCTGTCGGATCGAGGTCAAGGTGCCCCAGGACAGGGGGGAGGATGGGCCGAGGTCAGCTCTCTGCAGTTCAACAAGGCCGAGTGCCAGGTCCTGCACTGAGTCACCTCCACCCCATGGGCTGGTTTCTTCTCCCAGATTTCTTCACCCACAGGGTTGTCAAGCGGTGGAACAGGGAAGTGCTGGAGGAGCTGAAAAGAGGTGCAGCTGTGGGATTGAGGGTCATGGTTTGGTGGTGAATAGGGCAGTGCTGGGGGAACGACTGGCCTCAATGATCCTAAAGCTCTTTTCTGAAGAAATGTGAAATGTGCCTGTGCTTCTGTGATAGTCTGAGTGAGTATCACACTAGAGACGACAACACAGCTCTCACTTAGGGAACAAAGTCAGTATTGCAGGATTCCACATGAAAACCTTTCCTTTAATTTGGGAAGCAGCAGACCCATACGGTGCTGTGCAGCTGAAGCTGCAGCATTTCCTAGCCTGGAGATGCAATGAGCCATTAGCATACTACACTGTCTGGAAAGTTTCTTTATACTTCAAAAGGGAAATGGAGATGAAAAAGCGCAGAGATGAAACACAAATTTTCCCTATTCCTCAGTTGTCGAAAATACAAAAGGTCACAATTGAAAGCTAAACTTAGGTTGATTCCTGGTGAAGAAAGGCTGTTTCATCTCTTCTGTCTTAGAGGAACTTAGATATTTAGGAAAATATTCTGGTACCATGTGCAGCGCCAAGTGGTTGAGTGGCAAGCTGTTAAGAAGCGATGTGGATTTCTGTTTTGATGTGTACAGCACTGCTGAAGTTCAGAGAGCCATGCCAAAAGTATTTTGATATAAACAGAATGGATTTTTTTTAACATTAAATCTTCACTTATTTCAAAAACAAATTTCCGAGCCATTTGTATAATAAGGTTTATTTCTGAGTTTCAATCTAAACCTTTAAACAGAGGGTTACTCAATTTCCTGTTACGTTACAGGTTTCAGAAATGTTTGCAGTCCTAAATGAGCACCTGGTGTCAGAAATTTCCATAGACACATCACTCTGAGCTTTTTATTCTATGAAAGTAGATGTGTGTTAGGTATAACTGGGAGACTGCATCAAAGTTCAAAGGCAGAAATCTTCACTTTTCCAGATTAAATCAATCTGGCATTTCAGGCTTTGGTCTGGTTCTGTTCTTATCATTGCAATTATTGGAGACCCCGTGACAGGAAAATTTAAGTTCATGTTCTAAATACTTCTGGTTATTTATTGAGACTTAAATATTTAATTTTGTCTTTATAATGCTTAATTGTTGTAAATGGCTCTGACTTGGGTATTTCATGGATATGCACGTGAGGATATCTGAAACAACATATACTGAGAACCTACCCTTGGAAATAGAAGATACCTGCAATGAAATGGAATTTTTGAATGGTCTCATTATCCTAAGGATTTGTCCTTACAGAGGCCTGTGGAGTATGCACTGCAGCAAATGTAGATGAAGACACTTATTTGTCATAACCCTATGAGTACAAAATAAATGCAAAATGTTGCTGCCCCCTTAGAACAGAAAATCAGATTTACCTCTCCATAGTTTGCAGGAAACCACTCCATTTCACATTTTGGAACTGAGACGTGAACAGGAATTTTTCTAGAATATCTGAGCCTTTGACTATGGCTTCTCTGATGTTTTGACATCCATGCTGTGTAAGTTCTTAGGCATAACTGCTTAACTCCGTCCTTAGGTCACTCCCTGGCTGCAGTTAGGGGCAAAGGGTTGTGTTATGTGTCACCCCATAACAGGTTGTAATGCTGAATTTCAGGTCACCAGAGCTTCTGATTCTAGGCAGCTTCACTCCCCACTCACAGCAGCCAGTAATGCTTTGGACAAATCTTCTGTAGGCCCCAAGGGCACAGTGGTGATCAGAAATGTGTTTATCCTTTAACATATTATTCTTTGATGAGCATATGGAGCATAAGAAAGCCTGACCCTTCACCTCTAGTCTGTTAGCAAAACCCAACATTCTTGAAAAACAAGCTAAAACAGCAGGAGGATGACATTTGGGAGCTACGTAATTAATTGATTCTTGCTCATCCTGGTAAAGCAATGTATGGGGTTGCACAACAATTCTTTCCTCCTTTTAATGTGTTCTTCTCAGATTTACTGCTAGCGTTGGCCTGAGTTATAAAAGTATCTCCTTTAGGAAAGAGTTGGGTGAGATGAGCTTAGGCAAAGCCTGCTGCAAAGATCCTAAATTCTTTAGCAGGCTTACAGGTGTAGAGGTTTGCAGGACTGATGCTTTATCAGCTGTAAAGCACATAAGATTCAACGCAAAACCTGCTCCAGGTGACCCTGCTTGAGCAGGGCTTCTACCAATCTCAACCATTCTCCCATCCTGTGTCCTCTTATTGTATTGAGCTTTCTTTTCTTTCTTTTTTTCTTTTTTTTTTTAAGAATAATTCTGTGTAGCTAGTGAGAACAGGCAGTTAGCTGCATTGAATGGTTGGCTACATTTCTTTCATTACATTTCCTCTGAATTCTGCCTGGCTTCTGAGGACAACTTTCCTAAACAGTGTCCAGCCACGTCATTGGCTTAAATCCTTAGAGATGATAAATGCTGAAGGAAAAGTCACTGCTCGCTTTTGTTCTGTGTCCTTTGTACTGTGCAGAAAGCCTGGCTTCCTACAGGGGTATTTCAGCTGTGCTGGAGGGAATCTCTGGCTGTGGAGCCTCATATGATCCCCTGGAAAGTGATGGATTAACAGCGTGCTGGAGAGGGGTTAAAGAGCTCTGAAATGGCAAATGCTGTCATTTTACAGACCTGGTCCTTAAAGAACAGTAGGCCATGTGAGGGAAGGCAAAAAGCTTCCTTAAAACCGACTAAACCCATTGAGGCCTGAGGAAACTGTGATCCACCTCTTTAAAGCAGCAAAGTAGGAAATCCCAGAGTATCCCAAACAAAGCATTTACAGGCAAATTAAGAGCCTGCAGAATTGGAGTGTAAGTGCATGATGCCATAAATACTAATGGCAGTGCTATCACTTAACTCAGCTATTAGGTCTAATTAACTTGATGTAACTATTTGGTAATAATAAGTTAATGTTATATTCCTTGGAACTGGAACATGACAACATTACACCCCTCTTGATAAAAATGACAGAATTATGTTCAATTACCTGCAGGGAGCTATATTTGTTATTAAATCCCACTATCTATGAAATGCAAACTCACATGTGTCCTTAGAAATAAATTGCTTCATCAATAACAGCTTCACCCCCTCATTACAGCAAGGCTGCTGTGTGTGCTGATGAGTTGGATCTTTGCCTTACTCTGTTTTTAACAGAACAGATGTGCTGCTTCCTCTTATTGTACACTGAGCAAGTCCAGAAACCACTTGATTTTCCTGCTGATACCTAATTTCCACACTCCTCCAGTTTCAAGTGGACTGCTGAAAAGTCTTCCCAAATACCTTTCCTAAACTAGCCAAGATCAAGTCCATAGCAAGTATTTTAAAAGAAAACATTCTTTGAAAATGCTGTGTTCGAACATGGATTTGGTTGGTAGGTTCAGAACGTGGATCTGGTTGTGTTGTATGCAGTGACACAGGCAGGATTATGCTGTTGATGACATGAATTTATTTTGACTACTGATTCTTTTAAGAACTAATAGGAACTTTAAAAGATTTCCCTGTTGAATATTACATGCTTCTACCTATAGTCAAGGTTGGATCCTACAAAGCTCCACATTTGTCAATACACTGCAGATTTCAGGATCTCTCTGGCAAACCATCTGATCTCGTCATCCAGTCATTTCCTGAGTGAGATGCCTTATAACTCAATATTGTAAAAGAAAAATTCCCTATTAATTACTGAAGGAGACAGAGCTATATGCAACTTGCAGAAAAAACCCTGTTTTGTACCTCTCTAGCCAACATGTTGACATTCTGAGACCATACAATCACAAATGGATTAGGAAGTTATTTTTTAGAACTGTTTTGGGAACCTGCAGTTGTGATAGCTTAACTACAGAGTAACCCTGTTACCTGCTGCTAATGAAGTTACAAAACAAATCTGGAAAAAATGCAAAGATTTAGGGACAAAGATCTAAGTGTCTTCCAGTTTGTGAGTCTGCATGCCATTTACCTTCTCAGTGGTAATGGGTTTATTGTACACAGCAGAAATTGCTGTGGAAATCACATCCCACAAAATTATTGCCAACTGGCAACTGAGACCTAAATTTGGAAATCCATTCAGTTTTCCTGTTAATCAACTGCACTTGATAAAATGGGCAGTAGTAAATTAAAATTACATATTAGTG
>VYZQ01009479.1:8065-23011 GCA_013400655.1 Mystacornis crossleyi
TCGGAGGTAAGGAGCCGCCTCCCCAAAGACGGCCATCTCGGAATCCGAAGACATGGCTGCACTTTATGGAGGGGCTTGTCAGCAGAGAACACTGTTGAAGAGCGGATATGTCACTCAAATTTGCCAAAAAGTAAGCACTTGTTAGTAGAAGAAAAGATGTGGACAAAAAAGAAACTATATTAATACTACTTGTAGCCTTTTGGAAGGAATTGCCAATTTTTGCATTACTGCAATTCAATATTTATGGAAAATGTGAAAATTGAATTTTGGGAGATTATTTGGCTTATACTGAAATCACATTTAAATAATCTATAGACATTTAAGATTCAGCTACTCAGGCACTGTACTGTGGAATTAAGAACCTCAAAAATCCTTTCAACTGCTTAGTCATTCTTAAAATTAATCTGAAATTATTATAATGCTCTTTCCTCACAATTGGTAATAATTCACAAAGCTCAGAATCCTCATACTCCACTGTCTGAATTACATACTGAAAACTCAAGCTTCTTAATGACTCAGTTTCAGTATTTAAAACTTTTGTATAATTGTATTAATAACACAATTTTCTTTAATTTTATTAACTGCTTGAATCCAGGCATAAATTGCAACATGACTATCAAAAGAAGATTAATGCTGTTTCAAATTACACTGAGATAGCACCTTTTCTAGTACTTTCTTTTGCTTTTTAAAAATTAGTAGAATTTTAGAGAAAAACAAGTTCAAAGTTTCAAAGATTCAAAGCTCTAATGAACTATTTAAAAATAAGGAATTTTAAAGCCTGTATTAATTTCTCTGAAATATTTTTTTCTTCCCCCTGCCCTGAGGAAAAAAAAAAAGAAACACCAAACTGCGGGCATCTTAGGAAAACATTTAATATCTCTTTCTGTATAGAGTTAGGTAGTGATATTTACACAACATTTAGGTACCTGGTATTAACACAACATTTAATCTTGTGTTTATTTGTACTAACATGAGGAAATAAACCATGATATTTCTTTATTTGTCTCTGGAGGAACAGGTAGTGGCTTCCAGAGGAGGAGGGCTGCATCTTCCATTTCTTGTGAGGTAGAGAACAAGCAGAGCAGGGAACAAGGGGCAGCACTGCCTTTTACAGAGGTGACAATCAGAATCTGGTTGCTTAAATTACAGCTCTTTCTGCTCTTACTGCTTCAGTGATTCCATGGCAAATTTTGGACAAAATATCACATTAATTCACATATTCTGAGACAAAATGCTGAATTTTGCAGTTTTTCTACTGTGTTTTTGGTTCAGTTATATAGCTGCAACAGCAGTGATGTTCAAAAGGCAGTACACCTCACTCCCTGTTAGGTGAGTTAAGCAGAAGTGAAGAATGTCCCCATGGGGATTTTCTGGCCTTCCATGAGTAGTCAGAGACTTCAAACACAGCTTCTTAAAGAATGGACCAGATGACCTTATGAGATCACTTACAACCTGGACTGTTCCATGATTCAATGATTCACTTAAAAACCTTACCAACCTTCAGCACACCATCACCTTATACTGTCACTACAGTGGGTTTGAGAATATACACTGAAACGGACCATTCACTCGGCCCTACAGACACCCCACCCAGGAGGATCTGCCTCTGCCCCTAGGAATCAGAAAATCAGGTTCTTACCTCTCGTGACACCAGATGTGTGGCTTGTGGGCTGGCAGCTGGTCAGTGCTGTAAAACAGAAATGGCAGTTCCCAAATTGCTACTGCACAGAAATCAAGAGTGAAAACATGCAGGTGCCTTGAAAACAGATTTATAATGGAGTCCCCTCCTGGACAGGAGCACCGGAGGCAGCAGGAATGTTGTGGCACATTAGGCTGCCATCCCCTTCCTGCCAGCCTGCAGACCCCATGCTCTTACCTTGGAGCTTTCTGTGGAGCCAGGGCAGACGTGTTGCAGGGACGTTTTATACGATCTCATCTGCAGATGCTACAGATGCCTACTCTTTCTTCGGTCAAAAATATTTTGGCAAACCCTCTTTGGCTAAGCATTGTCTGGCAAACTGAACTAAGGGCATAATTGTCATTTGACATGACTAGATATAATTAGAAAATTTTGATGTCTTAGTGGCTATATGAATACATCTCCTATAAATAATGTGACAAGGGTGTTAAGGAGAGAATCTGGACTAGTCAAAGCACTTAAAGAACTTGGATTCAGGACTTATGGATTCTATTGCTGGCTTTCCCACCGACTCACTGCACGACCTGGGATGGATTGCTTGGTATGTCTGTGCTGCAGCTATCCCAGCTGTACAATGGGAATGTCAGCTTTTATCTTTCCCTTGTGATGGTGTGAAACTTGTAAGAAATGCCTAAGAGGAATACATTAGGCAAGCCACTAAGAGGGAAATAAGTATTACTAAAAGCATTTGGCGGATGTGCTGGTAAGATTCTGAAAGCAGAGAATAATCTGGTGTGATAGTGCTGGTGCCTGAGAGCCAAGGACAGGCCAAGATGGTATAAGGGACAAGGATTTGGTCACAGAAATAAGAGGCTGGGCTGCAGCTGAACTACTGGGGTGGGTCTCAGAGAGAGATGTGAGGTCACTTCTGATACACAAAGAAGAGCATATGTACACTCGTGCAGATATACCCATCTGTACACTTGAAACTGCAAAAGAAGTGGGAGATTCTCCAAGAAGGGTTATTATAAGCCTGTGCATGAACTTGTGCTAAGGGGAGTGTCATAAGATGTGCTGTGGTTTCTGCTATGTAGATCAGTGCAGCTTAATAACAGATGTTCCTTTCTTTTCTTGATAATGTTTTAATTCATCGGAAAGTACCCATATTGGCAGTTCAGGACAGGACCTCAGTTGTTTCTTATGTCTTTTTTTCCAAGTCTGACCTGTCAATCTGTACAATAAATAAAAGAAATCCTTGAGGTAAAGATTTGGGCCTGTAGAAATCTATGCCATTTGAATATACATAACCCTTTCAATGAGGAATGATTACGGGTCATTAGAGAGTCTACAGTTTTCCTAAATTCCTGCAGAAATTTCTGCTCCTGCAGAATTTAAAAGCCCTTCACAGAGTTCAGCTCACACATCCAAAAGACCACCTCAGTAAAGAGTCTTGCAGCCCTCAGTTTGTCCTTGTTTCCATTGATACTAACATAAACAAACCATGGACTCAGCTGAAAGCCTGTTTCCCATCTACATGCTTCCTCCGTCAAACTCACCAACCAGGACAAAAACAAAGACCCCTTCAGCCCTTCCTGCCCACAGGGACACCTTCCACTATCCCAGGCTGCTCCAAGCCCTATCCAACCTGGTCTTGAATCAGGTCTTCAGGGATGGGTCAGCCACAGCTGTTCTGGGCAACCTGTGCCAGGGCCTCAGCACCCTCATAAGGAAGAATGTCTTCCTAACATCTAATTTAAACCTACTCCCTGTCAGTGGGAAGCCATTTCCTCTTGTCCTTGTCAGAAGTCCCTCTCCAGCTTACTTCTAGCCCCTTTTTGGCCCTGGAAGGTTGTTAGAAGGGCTCCATGGAGCCTTCTCTTTCCCAGGCTGAACACCTCGAGCTGTCTCAACCTGTCTCCAGAGGAGGGGATGTTCTCGGATTATCTTTGTGGCCTTCTCTGGATTCACTCCATCAGGTTCATGTTGTTCCTATGTTGGGGGCCTCAGAGCTGAATATGGTGTTCCAGGTGGGTCTCACCTGAGTGAGGCAGAGGGCCAGAAACCCTCCCTCCCTGCTGCCCACACTGGGGGTCAGCTCAGCTGCCAGGACACATGGCAGGGACATGCTGAGCTTCTCATCCAGTAACACCCCTAAATCCTTCTCCTCAGGGCTGTTCTCAATCCATTCTCCACCCAACCTGTACTTGTGCTTGGGATTGCCCAGACACACATGCAGGACCTTACACATGGCCATACCAGACTTCATGAGGTTCACACAGGACTATCTCTTTGACCTCTCCAGGTCCCTCTAGGGGACATTACCAGAGGTGTTTAATATCTCTCTAGCCAACAGGAGTAGTGGAATCAGGAGCATCCTCAGCAAATTTGCTGATGACACCAAACCACATAAGCAGGTGCCATGCTGGAGGGAAGGGATCCCTGGAAGCTCTGAAGTCTGCTTCCCTGAAGTCCAGGGCAGTGAGCTTTTTGTGTCCCCTCCTTGCTGGCCCAAGGATCTCTAACTCCACCATTTCAAGGTCACTGCAGTCAAAGCTGACCTTGAGCTTCACATTCCCCACCAGCCCCTCCTTGTTGGTGAGAACAAGGTCCAACACCACCCTTCTCCTTATTGCCTCCTCTATCACTTGAATAAGGAAGTTACCATCACAAGAAAGTCCTGGACCAGTTAGAGTGGTTCTAAAGGAGGGCCAAGAACTGCAACACCCCTCCTATGAAAAAAGCTAGATACTTCATAGAATCATAGAATCATTAAGGTTGGAAAAGGCCTCCAAGATCAGAGAATCCAACCTTTGACCAAACACCACCATCCTTGCTAAACCACACTGCTAAGTGCCATGTCCAGTCATTGGGGTTGTTCAGCCTGGAGATGAGAAAGGTTCAAGGACATCTTCTTGAGACCTCACAATACTTAAAGGGGCCTTATAAGAAAGAGCAAGAAATTTAAAGGGCAAGAAGCACTGGTTTTAAGCCGAAAAAAAAGTAGATTTCAAGCAGATATAAGGCAGAAATATTTTATGATTAATGTGGAAAGACACTGGGATGGGTTTCCCAGAGAAGTAGCAGATGTGCCACTACTGGAAGTTGGGTTTGATGAGGCTCTGACAGTATCCCTGAGCTTTTCTCTGAGTAGCTGCTGTTGCCTTTCTGTTAAGTCCTGCTCTCAGTGGCATGTGGCAAGTCTGCCTTATGCAGTGCTGTCAGGCTGGGACCTAAGGTAGCTTCTCACATGAGTCAGGCTGTGAGAAAGAAGAATTCCTTCCTTGCTCCCTAATGTCCTCTTAAAAGCTGCAAATCATTCAAGATTTATTTAGTCAAAGGCCAAGTGTGTTTGGTCAGTCTTCCCAGGAGGACAAAACTGTTGCCTGTGTTATATAGCTATATTACATGTTATTCTGCTATATAGAAGAATATATCCATATATACTTATATATACACCTATATACATGTATATGCATATACATGTTTCCACAGCTATGTAGCAGAATATATCCACATATACTCTTTGTGAAAAAATTTCTGGAGGACTTCGTGAAATTTTTGCAGTATAGGTGAATGAAAGACATGCCAAATTCCCAATTTTACTTAAGGAAAAAATACAGTATTGTGTACATTTCAATATAGCATCTATAACTACACAACAGTCCTACAATATCTAAATGTAAGTATATATGGATATTCAGATCTTAATTCTTACTGCTTTCCAGCTTTTCTGTACATGAGCAACATACTGTTTGCCAGTATATCTCACAGTCCTAAAGTCAGGTGACACCCTCTATCATCACAAACAGGGTTACAGTGCTTTTCTGTCCTTTCAAATATTCTGAGTGTTTTTATCTTTTTACCGAATTGTGTTCTCAGATTCAAATTATAGGCAGTTTTTCTTGCTATGATTGTTTTATATTGTCCAAAGACAATGCAAAAAAATTCAAAATACATGATGATGAAGAACTTCTGTTTAGTTTATGGATCCTCACACAATTTCTACACACTGAGTGAATTTGATTTAGAGAGTAGTAACAATTTAAACCTGATGATGTGTATATGCACTCAGGCATAACGTCAAATTCAGGTAAGTTTCAGTGTACAGAGAGAAGAATAGACTTATCTATGCTCTACCAGGGAAGCTGAGGAAAATGCCTAGGTACTGAGCTCCTCTAAAGTATGATAAAACATAGGTCATGAAAGAAACTGTCCTGCTGCCTTTTCCATAAGTCATGCAATCTAGTGCAGCACTGACCTGTCTTCTCAGTGTGACCTTCAAGGGAGCCTTTCAGGGCTCTCTAGGTTACAGCAACAGCTGAGAAAAGAAGTTGCTGATTCCCACTGCTGCCAGGACTTAATGGAAACTCGGCAGGGGATGGCTGGAGAAATAAATTTCTTCTTATGTGTTCTCTCTGATATTAATGTCTGCTGCTCTTGGCCCACCATTTGCAGGGTGATATATACCTGAACCCTTTTCCTTGTCCCTCTCAAGTCTCTTTCCATGTACAAGCATAGAGAGAAGTAACATCATGTTGAACTAGGACAGCAAAAGTTTGCAGTGTTGCAATATTTGCTTCGCAAGATCCAGGATCAAAGGTAACGGAGATGTTCACAACAGGATATGTTAATAAAACTGAAATTCTTCAGTATTCCTGGCCTAGCTTTGGTCCTACTCAACAGCAGGTAACTTTTGTTCACTCACACAAGTACAGTTGGGGTAGTACTGTGTGTATTGAAGAACGTGGTCTTACATTTGAGTTAATTCAAAAAATTCAGAATTCAATGTAGAATTAGAAGTATCTTAATGGTGTTCTGGTAACAGCATGCTCTGTCCACCTGAGTAGCAAGTCATAGCTTCCAAAGATGTATCATATGACAGAAACCGTGCCATCTCAGTAGGCAGTGCTGTAAACATGCTCCAGCAATGCCAAAATCTCGCCAGGGATGGGAAGTTCTATTTCTTTCAAAAGTAGGTGATAATTTAGAGACAGCTTAACTAATAGCTTGGGAGGACTTCAGCTTCGTGTCTTGTAGGAAACACTCAGCTCTCTGATGAACTCAAGGACTGATTAAACTCCAACGACCTGTAACTAGAAATATTTCACTATGAAATGAGCTTTAAATAATAATGGTTTCAGTATCAGAACAAAGAAACAGCAAAATTAAATAGCTGTAGTTAAAAGCTGAATTCACGGGTCCAGATTTATCTTATTTGACACTGTGTGATTGGCAGATGCTAAAGTCATTATCCGTTCCCTATAAGCCTCAACAGACCAGGAAGACTAAAGGTATGGACAGGCAGCATGTATATCCATTCAGTCTAAGCATGATAGAGGGAAAAGGCATTACTCTGTTTCCAACTACCACATAATTGTATTGCAAACTACTAGGAAAACTTACTATACAAAAAGACATTTGAATGTCATAGTTGTTTTGGTGGACTGTCATTAGTCCTTGCAAATCTGGTCATCTTGGTCTAACAAATCCCAGCTGACAGCTCCTAGTGACATCACACAGTATATTTTCTGTTCCAGAGGAAGTCTCTTGGCAACATCAAATTTGATATGCTGTAAAAATAAAAATGTTAAAATATTTATTTTTTTATTTGACTGTTGTCTTCTACCTCCACTTAAATAAGAATATACAAAAGAGACAATTCTTTAGCTCATATTTTAGTACTCTGCTGTAAAACACCTAATTCATTGGAAGAAAGATCTACATCCCAACTGAAAAATGTTGTCAGNTCCTAGTGACATCACACAGTATATTTTCTGTTCCTGTTCAAGAGGAAGTCTCTTGGCAACATCAAAATGCTGTAAAAATAAAAATGAATATGTTAAAATATTTATTTTTTTATTTGACTGTTGTCTTCTACCTCCACTTAAATAAGAATATACAAAAGAGACAATTCTTTAGCTGATATTTTAGTACTCTGCTGTAAAACACCTAATTCATTGGAAGAAAGATCTACATCCCAACTGAAAAATGTTGTCAGTTTTTGACATCTTGACTAAAAAACCAACAAGTATAAAGGAGGAGAATCTAGACGAAAAAATGTAGGTGATTTACATATCTTGCTTGAAAAGGTATTGATAAAATCATTCCAAAACAGCATGGTGCCATTAGTAACTTGGATGTATGTCAGAAGTTTGGCAGCTGATACAACCAGTGATATTAGCACAGTGTTGCGTAAGTCTTCCAAGAGAAGATTTATATATTAGCAGAAGCTTTTCAGGGACTTAATCAGTATTGTCAGTAGTGCTTTGAACGAGGAAAACACACAAAGACAACAGAAGCATAGGTAAGAAATATTAAAGGATAATTTAGCTGAAAAAGTTGAACTAAAGCATATGAAAACAATAACCTGAAAAGCTTTCAGGAAATCTTTGACAAAATACTGGTGTGTTGGTTTTAGGCGGTTTTTTCTACCTCAGCTCCTTGTTCATGGGCTAAGAATTTCAGGAAGTAAACTCAGTGAATAATATCAAGGCAAATAGACTAAACATTACATTCAAGTTTCAAAGCAAAGTGGGGGAAAAAAAGTAATTTGAACTATGTTTATAGAGGTCAAAGATGGAGATAAATATGAGAAGAACATCGGGGAAAATCAATGGATATCCAAAGTTTTTGTGTCATTGAAACTACCAATACTGAGAGCACATTTTTAATTTCCTGCAGAGGAATCAGAGAATCAATTATAGAATGGCTTCAGTTGGAAAGGGCTTGAAAGAGCTGTGGGTAGAGACATCTTCCACTATCCCAGGTTGCTCCAAGCCCTGTCCAACCTGCCTTGGGCACTTGCAGGGATGTTGCAGCCCCAGCTCCTCTGGGCAACCTATGCCAGGGCCTCTCCACCCTCACAGGGAAGAATTTCTCTCTAATACCTAATATAAAACTCTTCTCTTTCAGTTTAAATCCATTACCCCTTCTCCTACAACTTGGCATGGTGAAATCAAAGAAATGTTGTAAGCAATCTATTCTCAAGTGTCCTTCTTCTGTAAGAAGCCAAAATTGAAAAGACTCATGTCCAGATTCTTGTTCAGACTCTTGCCCTCTCACAAGAGCATACCCTGATGAATCTGAGGGATTCATCCTTTGTCGCAGCTTTATCTTTTTTCACAAAGCTGAGCTTTCTCCCACTGATGATTTATTAAATTTACTGGCATGTTGGCCTATAAGCTTCTTGAAAGAATCCAAAGAAACCAATTCTATTAGTTGTCTGCTCTAAATTCACAGATATTGGTAAATTACGGCGGAGAAAAGTCTGTTTATGCTGCCTTTCCTAGTACACTGCCTTGTGCCAGGGAACCTTTGCAGACGAGAAGCAAATCACTTATACTGATAAATCATTAGCACATTTCTTGTCGAGCTTTTGACCTGTGCCAGCAACACATCTCCTAAACAGTTGTAAAGGCATAACTGGACAGCTGGCATTTTCTGGGACCCTTCCCAATACAGTCTGCATCCAGCCTCACTATTCTTGATACAGAAATAGTTTACTTCTATAAGCATAAACAGTTCCATGCCAATTGGCCTAAGTTCCTGGACATGTTTAATTTACTAGTGTAGCTGTACTGTTACTCTGGGAAGGTTTGGAGGAGCAGCAGCGGTATCTGTCCTTGGGAAAGGAAGGACCTGCTGGAAGAAGCAACAACACCTTGATGGAAAAAGGGAATTGAAATTGATTGTGCCTCTATTAACTTTCTGTCAATGCTTCCATCTCTTCAGGGCTGGACTCCACTAGAGCTGAATGCAAAACACAGCAGAGTCAAAAGAGAAGAGGCAGAATGAGGGTAGACTCCCGCTACAGGCTGTCCTGCACAGCAGTGAGGAGGGGGCAAGGATCTGCAGTGCTGACATTCCCATGGAAGAGGGAGGATTTTATTGTGCTGAAAATAGATCCTTCTTGAGATGGAGACCGGGCAGCTGCCTCACCCTCTGCCAATCCTAAACCATGGCTTCCCCTCCCCCATGTTCTGTGACTGGCTGTGAATTCAGGAGCAAGAATCACAGCAAGGCAGCAGAGTCAAGTGAGAAAGTGGAGGCATCTCAAGATTCCTAGTCTGTATCCCACTAGGAAACCATCCTGAAGCCCCCATCCATGTTTTTTCTTGGTACCATTCAGCTCACAAACTAGAAACTTGACTTAAGTGTGTGGATGAGGAGATAGTGGTGGAAATAAGGCATGATGTGCAATACCTTGCTAAACATCTTCAGGCTCTGTAAAGTGTTTTCATAGTTTATCTTGCAGGTGTCTCATTTGTAAGCTGAGGATGGGCTGGACAAATGGGTGGTTGTGACCTTTGAAAATTGTCTGAACTGTCTCAACTGTTCAATCAGCAGCTAATTAGTAGCTGGTTGGCAGGTGTTAATGAGAACAATACCCCTGTGGCTCACAATGAGACTCTTTATCTTTCAAAATCTCCATCAAAGCCGTATGAGTGAGTCACAGATTGCACCTTTGGCAAATTTGCTTTAAGGTATGTGAGTGACAGATTTAAACTGTCTGCAACTTTCAATGAACAGGGCTTGTCAGGTAAAGCTCATTGCAGTTAACTGAGTTTTTCTCCTTCCTAAGGCCAGTTTTGGTGATTCAGATGTATTTAGAGTGTTCTCGGCCATTGCAAATGCAATCTTTTCTGCACATGCAGGAACATAAAATTCCCACCTCATTCAGACTTGCTTTTTGTTGCCCTTGCATTCAGATTTCTTCTGCTTATAGCTATGGTAGCAATCCTGTGCCTCAGTGAACATGGAGAGTCCTGGTGTTTAACTTTGCCAGTGCCACTCTTACCTATCTAATGGAAGTTGGAGCCAGGTGATAAGAAAACAGACTCCACAGATAGCCATGCCCAGTAGTGCTCTTGAACTACTGTAATCCCAGCTAGACAGGCCAGGGATTATTCATGGTGGCAAGCAAGCCCAGAACCTTTCTCAGCTGGGAATTCAAGCTCTAACAAGTAGAGAGAAAAAACCTGTCTTTACATATTTCACTGTTTCCTATATGTGTTCATAAAATGAAGCCTTTAAAGAGAGCCACAGTATCAGTATCAGTTGTCGCTCAAAGCCAGCAAAGAGCTCTAATTAAAGAAACTCATAGGAAATCCCAGGGTGAAAGGGTAACAAGAGGTATGATGTCACTTTTTTAATTGGCAGAGTTCTTGCAGTAACTCCTTTGAGAAATAGGGAACACCACAAGCCTTGTGGGTGAGGCCTGTACTACTCATTAAATCCCTTGCATCTAAAGCGAGTCACAGGTGTACCAAGTTAGCTGTGACTGCTGGACAATCTGCATTACAACATGAAAATCTGGATTGATGCTGTATTGACAACTGAGATAGTAACTTAATATTCAATCCACACGGGCTGTGTAACACTGCAGTAAATAAAACAATCCCCCATTAGTTCAGAGGTAAGATGAGAGCACAGCAGCAAAGCATGATTGAAAATAAGAGCTGAGAGCATTATCAAAAAGCACGTGTTCTGTGGGTTTCCCAAACAGGCACGGTGATATGGAGTGCACCAGCAGGGGTACTTTGGAAACTGTTGGGGAGCACACAGGTGGCTCTGTACAAAGTTCTGGTGGCACCTCTGCTGAAGTATTCGGTGCTATCCCAGTATAACACATTCAGAAATTACTGACTCAAGGGAAACAGGGGAATTTGTGAGAGAGACCACAGGGGAGCAAAGAAACTCCCTTGAGGGAGGAGCTTGTAAGAGTTCAAGCTTTTGAGCCTAGGCCAGCACCCAAGGGGCAGTAGTGAGACACGCCCCTGCTTTTGGGTGGGACAGATCCTTACAAATCCATCCTCTATAGCATGTTGTCTCTCCAGGCTCCGTCTCAAGCACTTTGCAAACTTGACCTGCCAAATTTGAAACCCACGTCAGCCTGGAGCCAGTATCACTGGGCACAGCACGAGCTGCTTTGCCCAGGCATGGAGAGGCTCTAGCTGGCCCTGGCTCCAGCAGCTTTCTGTGCACTCCTTGAACACACAGCGTGCTTTGCCTGCCAGGTGTGTGCTCTGCCCAGAGACACAAGCAGCGGCTGTGTCTGGCACTGCCTGTGCAAACAGAGGGCTGTCCTGGCTCCAGAGCAGCAGCACCTGGGCTCCAGGCTCTCCATGGCCTCTTGGCAAGGGGGATATCCCTGCCTGTCTGCTGCCTGCCGGCTTGGTGTGACAGACATCTCAGGACCCAAGAGCCAGCCCAGAGCATTGTCCTGGCAATGGCTCAGCCTCGATGGTGTCTGAGGCTGAAAAGCACAGGAACGATGAGACAGACAGGTGTGCTGAGGCTTTCCCTGAACACTACTCCATTCCTCAGGTGCCCCTGGCTCAGGCACATCCTAATCTTGATGTCTTTGTTGTATGTGGGATCAGGAGTCTGTGCCTGGTTCTGCTCCCGTGCATTTGTGTGGCAGATTTTTGAATGAATGGAAACCTTCAGTAGCCACTCGGTGGTGGTGATGAGCTGTGCAGATTAATTACAAGTGTTTTGTAATGAGGAATATGTGACACTAAATGATTCCCAAAGGATGATTCTTCTCATAGAGGAAGCACTCTTTGGGCCATGAACGTTCTCTCCTTTATTTTCTGCCACACATGAACCGTAACATTTTCAGATTTATGATGGGGACATCTGCACTGTCTTGGCCTGAACAATTCTGTCAGCGATACATCCCTAAGGATCCCAGAACAGTTATTTTTATGGATGGTGGTATCATTGCTCCTTGGGGTTGGGTTTCAGAAACATGGATATTGTTTTTCACTGACATCTTAAAATTTGAGGGGGAGATTAGAATTCTCCAGGGAGTAAGTGTGGCATTTGACTCTGTCAGCTGCACAGAGTATATAATCTGTTCCTATAATAAGAACACCAGGATTTATACATTTCAAGACATCATAAATTATGCTAAAATGTGAGGGGTCTTCTGAATTCAGGAAACTGAAATGTAAATTCATGGAGAAATGAAAGTACACCCACATTTGCCCACGCACTGTTAATGTTACTCTCATTTTTTTTTTTTTTTTCATGTTGATTCTGCAGTGGCTGTGCAGAGCTTGAACTTTTCCTGGGAAGAAGCCTCCACATGAATGCACAGAAGGGGTGAAAACCTTCCTAAGTTGTTGTGCTGAAAAACTTCCTGGAAAAGAGATTTTTCCAGTGCTCGTTTTCCATGGAGATGGGGAGGACACCTTTTCTTTTTTGGCAGGAAGAATGAGGTGATAGAAATATCCCTCTGTCTGGTTTCCATAGAATTCACCTAGAGAGACATCTCCTGCGTGGCATCAGAGTTCCTTAGGGAATGTGTTGGGCACATCACTGGTACCCTAAGAAATGTCTGCATGAGCTTCTCTGTGCTACCCCCCACTGCCTCCCCCCATCTTCGGTATCAAAAATTGTAGCAGGCACTAATGCAGCAAAGTTGTTAGGGAATTTCCTGAATTTTCCTGTGGAAGATTTCACACAGCAATATGCTCTGTGCTTAGATGCGTCCCGCCCTCCCTTGATTGCAGCACAACCAAGCGTTTCCAAGAACTTTTGGGAAAAGGAGTTAGTGAGTGGGGATGCGGTCAGCCTCTTCTGCTGTCATCCGAGACCCACGGAACAGGGAGGAGTGGGAAAGCCTGGAACCTGCCTACCAGAGCCAGCATGGCTCAGTCAGCCCTGGGTCAGAACAGCATCATCATCTCCCGAGGGACACGGACAGAAGGAAGGGAAAAGTGGGCCAGAGAGGAATCTTAGATGTGGTCCAGTGCAGTGCAGCTGAAGTAACTCACCCTCTCCAAACTATGAAAGCATCATTGCCCCTGTGTCAATCTGACAGTTTTCCCCTCAGAGAAAATTTCTGGTATCCTGGCATGACAGAACAACCACCTGGTGTGGTTCTCCCCAAAGCTATAGGGAAACAGGGCTGTTGATGGTGGCTTGCATTTAGCTTAGGTGAAGGTGCTGGGCTTCATGTAGTTCTTGCCAGAGCAGCAGTTCCCTCATGTCCTCAGCTGAGATGTCCATGTGGCAGTCCTGAGAGAGCAGTCCTGGCAAAAGGCTTGTTAACATGCTCAGGAAACAATCCACACATGCAATGGCTTCTTGGATTGTTTGGGAAGAGCCTATGGCATGGCATCTACTAGACAGTGGATTACCAGCATAACAAGGAAGTTTGGATTTTGTTTTATGCAGAGCATTCAGGGCTCTTCTGATGCAGGCCAGCAAAGTGGCATGTGCAGGAAGAATGTGATTCCGCTCCCAGTGTCAGTAGTACAATGTGGCATGAATGAACCCTTTCCTGGCCTGGTATTGTATGACCTCCAGTGAGCAGCTCATCCAGAAGAGAAGCCAGGTGGGTGCCAGAGAGCACAGGGAGCACTAATCTCCAGCTAATAACATAGACAAAGAGAAGCAAAGTTAAAAAAAAAAANNNAAAAAAAAAAGTAATGATGTGATGTAATATAATGATGAACAGTAATTCTGGAAAGAGGCCATCCCATCAGTCATTTTAGAAGAACAGATGTAAAGTCACAACAGTCAGTGCAATCTTCCCACCCCTTGTTATAAATTCAGTATTTACAAGGCACATGGTCCTTCCACAAACAATTCTCCCCCTAGAGGTGAGAAATGTTTGACCTGCCATGAAGGCTTTTATTAATTGGTTTTTGTGATTTACAGATTGCTATTCATGAGTGGGCATTTTGGTATATTATTTGTCTGTCTAAGACTACAGTTTGTGCTCTACACATCTGTCTGGATAGAGAAACTTGATAAATATCCCCGTCATTTATTTGCTATCCATGACAAAGCCAAAACTTCTTGAGCTGAAGAACATTGGAACTCCTGGAAGTCCATCTGGAACCAAAAAGAAGGTTGAGCCTTATACTGAAAACAAGACTGCTGTCACTTGGAAACGAGAAGGATAGGAACACAGAAACACCCAGCTTGTAACAATCAACCTAATTTACAGTCAATTCTGTAATCTCATCAGGTCACAAATTATTGCCAAGTTATAATGAAAACCAAAAGAGGGATGGAGAAAAATTTATGGTGTGGTGCTCACCACTGCAGTGACCAGAATTTTATGGCATCTTCTAGGTCTTAGTTTCTATAAAATTTATTTGTTTACCTCTAAAATTCTCAAAAGATGGATATATATGTGTTTGTGGTTCAGAAATGTACCTCTAATTCTCAAAATGAATTAGCAAATGGACTCTTTGCATTCATTCACTTTACTCCTAATATTTTCCTTCATCCTTTTTTTCCTCCTTTTTTTTTTCTCCTTGGTGGAGTTATAATAAATAAATCCATCT
>VYZQ01009480.1:11093-34148 GCA_013400655.1 Mystacornis crossleyi
CTGGAGAAATGGGTGATCCTTCCCCTTTTATTCAGGACTGGTGGGGCTATACCTGTAGAACGGGTCTTTTTAGTACAAGAGAGACATGGATGTACTGGGGAGAGTCCAATGAAGAGTCTCTAAGATGATTAAGGAAGAGGAGCATCTGAAATATGGGGAAAGTCTGAGAGAGTCAGGAATGCTCAGCCTGAAGAAGAGAAGGCTCAGGGGGATCTCATCAATATATGTCAGGGTCACCTGCCCTGGAGATACTCAAAGGCCATCTGGATATGGCTTTGGGCGGTTGGCTCTAGGTGGTCCTGCTTGTTCATGGGGGTTGGACCAGATGGCCTCCATAGGTCCCTTCCACCTCAGCCGTTCTGTGTTTCTGTGTCTTGTTATGGGCTCATGTCCTGCATTACTGCAGCAGAGTCTTCCTTCTCTGGGGCAGGGCTGGCATTCAGCTTCAATGCCTTTCATGAGATTCCCACTGGCCTGTTCCTCTAGGCTGTCCATGACCCTCTGGATAGGAGCCCTGACCTCATGCAAATAGTCTGGTCCCCCCAGTTTGGGTGACATCAGCAAACTTGATGAGAGTTCACTGTCTAAAGGAAATAACTACACAGATTCCACTAGTATTAGCATGTTATCTGTCATTTACTGAGGATCTGCAAATGAGGGGTCCCTCCAATTTGCATAAGGCAGGATGTCTCAGACTCAGGTAAGAAATCTGAAACCTTGAAAAGCATCAGTTCATCCTAATTAACAAATAGACAGTTCTCCATCTACATTGACTCAACAGAAAATAGGAAAGACCCTGAACTAACGAAAGTTAATCCCCACTTATAGAGAAACGGTTAACCATTACTGTAGCTAAACCCCATACTTCTGCATTTGCAGATAATTCTGGCATGGTCTTGCTCTGCTGGCCCCTGAGGCTTCTTTATTTAATTTGTCCAACAAGAGATATCCCTGTCAAGTTGAGGAATATGTTAGATAGCAACTATCCTTCGTACCACAATGTTTTAAAACCCACAAAGATTTCACAGCAGGCAGGTTGACTGCCAAGCCAAAAACCAGGGATAGGAAAACTCATATAACCCTTTCTGTTGTTTCAGCTTTCAGAAACCTGTGATGCACTTCCAGCTCTGGCTTTGCTGGTTAATCTGGTCATTGACTGCCCATACATATGTCCTTTGTGGGTGGCTTTTCCAAACCTGTGTTCCTGTGCATATTTTGCTCAGATGAGGACAAGCACACAGGCTGTCTTCCCACACCAGGCTGTACCATCAAGCTGTACCTACACCAACACCTGCAGGTGGAAGAGACTGAAAGGGCTGTACCTGCTGCTTGTATGTGGAAACGATTTTTAATAACCACATTGTACAGGGCATGGAATGAGAGAAAGGACAAGATAAGCTTCATCATGGTGCTTTGTGGGAAGTAGAGTGGTGGATTTGGCATGTCACCCAAACAGCAAAAGGGGGTAGGTGAAAGGCACTGTCAGTAGTTCCAGGCACACCTCTCACATTCCCACTGCTGCTGCACCTGTGGCACACACAGGCTCTCCCTGGGTGGTGCATCAAGCACTGCATGATTTGGCCTCAAGTGGAGTGCGGTATCAAAACACCTGGGCACAGCAGGCTGGGCAAGGAGAAGTACACAGAAAACCTGTGTGCATGCACAAAAGGGCAAGCCAAACCCCCAGATCCCAAATTCTAGTAATGCAGATTTTCTCTTATCTCCTGAAACATCACTTTAACTCACCAAAATGTGCCAGAAGAAGAAAAACCAGTGTCCTTTACTAAAATCTTTTAAATTACTGTGTTGCCAACAGTCAGCACCAGTGATTCAGGCTTGCTCACAGATTGAGGATTTCATAGAATCAGAGTTACAGAACAGTTTGTTATGGAAGGGACCTTAAACATCATCTAGTTCCACAATGCCATGAGCAGGGACACCCTCTACTAGACCAGTTTTCTCAAAGCTGCATCCAACCTGACTGGGATCCAACCACTTGCCCTGGACTATTTGAGAAAAATCACATATTTTTTACCTAGCCAACACAGGAAGGTTCTGCCTTTCTGTAATGCTTTTCCTCAGGCTACAGATTTGACCCCTGTAGGCAAAAATCACACTTACAGGACACTGATCAGCCACAGTGTTTGAGGTCATCAGGGAGCTGGGGGGAAGTAGTGTATGCTGTTTGGCTAAATACAGCATATTTTGTTTTAACATGATATTGCAGGAATTTTCTTTTTGATTGAGAAGGCCTCTGAGGCAGCTGAAATGCAATGGTGACTCTGTAAATAAAAGGCTGACTTGGTAACTTATCTTGTATTTCTCACCAAGCCACAAGAAGCTGTGGGAAAAACAGAAGAAAGATGGCAGCAAACTCATAATTTTAAAGAAAAACTTGAAAAAGCTTTGAATGTCTTTTTTCCTGAAGACATTAAAGTTCCCGAAGACATTGAAATTCCTGACAAACTCCACGGCACTTGTGGATAACCTGGGCTAACACAGAGATGTGTCTCCAGTTCTCCCTCTCAGCAGAGGAAATGGCAGCACAGAACTATGGGCTACTGGGAGCTGTTTTTCACAGAAAAAGCCTGTAAAGCTTCTTCATATCTATAAGGTTGTTCATACTTTAAAATTGTGCAAGCGTATCAGATAAGAAAATTTTCACATTGATTCTCTGCCAATTCTCTCTCTTTCATTTCCGTCTTCTTCCAAAATAAAACCTGTTTGATTGTGTATTTTTAAATCCCTTAACATTGTTCCAGCTGGTGAGATTCTAGGACACTGGTGCAGTATGCCAAACTTTATTGCTAATACAGAAATAAACCAAGCCAATTTATGTCCGTGGCACAACTGCTAACATCTATGGCACTATGTTCATACAAATTCATTTTATCCATTATGGTCAAGCTCCCTTTCTTCAGCTGGAGGAGTGGTAAATTTTAAAGTAGTAGCAGTTTCCTGAGAGCTGAGCATACGAATTTCACCCCAACTTCATGAGAAGATACTGTGACATTTATTGTGAGAAGAAATTGTAAAGNGAACCTGAGGAAGTAAAGTATCTACTATTGTTTACTAAGGCTTTTAAAATGAGTTATTTTAAGCTTATGTCTGTATTTCAGAGAGATACCAATTATTTTTATATTTATTTATAAAGGCTTCATTAGTTTTCTAAGTGTGAAGATAAAGCTTCTGCCATAGTGGTGCAGATAAAGATAGAGAATGTTTTTTAAATAGACTGATTTATTGAGCTCTCTACATAGGATGATAATCAGAAGGGAAATTGAATCTCTCAGACAGATGACCAGTTGCTGCCTGGTTGGTGATGGGACTCAGTGAGGATCATTGTAGCAGCATCCTCCAAACTGTACTCATGGGGGTTTTTTTCATATCCAGATGAGCCATGGTCCTGCACAACAACACCCACACAAAGTCCACTGACACTGATTTTCTTCAACTGTGGAAAACTTTTCGTATCTCCGGTATGTCCAAAGGACTTTCTTATGTGGCCATTCCTGCATCTGCAGAAGCAGATTCTACTGACCACACTGGTGTCCTGTTTGTGTAGTTTGGTCAGTTCTGGTGCAGGAATGGACTCAGGACATCTTTGGGACTGCAGCATTGCCTGTCCATTGGTGTGTGTATAGCAGCAGCTGCCCAGGGGAGTCTGCAGGGCTGTTCAAACTCCCCTCGAGAGCAGCTGTCAAAACTGGTCAAATGCTTCATATTGAAGCCAGTGGTTCAGCTGAGCACTTTGTCACACATTAGTGCACTGAACCAAACCAGTCCTGTGCCTCATCTATGCTGGGGAGTCCCTGGAGTCCCCAGGGAACAAGTGACTAAGCACACTGGGTGTGCATGCAGGAAAATCCCTGCTATCACTCAACTACAGTGCAAGCTCCAGTTTCATTTTTTTAATCAGGCTCACAAGTTAAATCCTGTAAGTCTTGCCACGAGAGATATATTTGGTAACCAGAACTTCAAAATAAGGACTGAGATTTGCATTTGAGTCTTCTGTCAGACAGAGCCTACTAAATTACTGATGCAAAAGAAAATCAAATAAATATTTCACTGCTTTAATGACAATGTAAAATGCCATTTATTTGCCTGCATAATAATGTAGTGCTTCTTCCCCCTTTAATATTGTTTGCCTGGTTTCTTTTGTTCTGTAGTTCATGCATAATTTCACACCTGCAAAGTTTTTGAAGAACTAGGATTTTGCTTATCAATTTAAACAATAAAGGCAGACCACTCTTAGAAACATGCAGACAGCCATTTCACAGGATGAACTGAAGGCACCTGGGCTGCTTATGCCAGTGGAGATTTCCTTTTTGCACTCAACTGAGAAGCCTTGTGCTCTTTATTATAATGTTAAAAGACTCACAAAGCAAAAATCAAGTGTATAAACCCCCATGACAGATAAGATGAAGAGTACAAAGACTGTAGTTTGCTAGGGAAGCGCACATTGTGAGCATGTTCTGTGATGAGTACCAGGCAGTTTGAAGCAAATGGCTCTTCTTAGAAGTTCTCCAGTGGCAAGGGAGATGTCTCCTCTAGCCAGGTCTGTGCGCTCTACAGAGGTGGTGCCCAGTCAGGCATACCCTAGGTTACATCCAAACCTTCCTGATCAAATCCTACCAAGAAGCCTGGCAGCAGTTCTTCAGGTAGGCAGCCAACACAGACAGGAACACAAGCTTTCCCTGTGTTTCATGCCACTGGCAAGTAAGTCCTGGGGAACACCCAGTGATGCTGATAAGACATAGATAGTTGTCAAATTGGAGATTGAATAGAGACAGATCACCAACAGAGAATGATCAAGACAGCCCTGTGTTCTCTCTGAAGATTTACACTATAGAGATAGAAAGTCAGATCTGTGCTGTTACCTCTCTCATCAGAAATAAGGGTTATGTTGCTAGAACCAGACTTTGCTCCAGACTGAACACAGGGTGCATCTGTCTATCTTAGCTCTGGAAAATGGCGTTGCTGTTGGTCCTAGGCAACAAGGGGTTTGAAACAGGAAAGTTACACTAGGAAGCAGGAAGAAAGGACGCTGCAAAAAGCAGTCGTGCTCCTAGAGATTAGCTAACCTGATATTTGTCTAACAGCTTGTTGATAGTATGCATTGTGTGCAAGACAGTTTCCAGCTGAGTATGTTTGATGCAGTGCTGGTTCTCCAAGGGCTTGTGCCATCTCAAAGAACTGCTTTTACTCCCCCGGGTTCAGAGCTATTGCCAAAAGGTGTTAAATATCTAAGCAGCTTTGGACAGAAAAGTGCAGCCTCTGTGATACTTTTCTGTCTATCAATCTTGTAAAGCTGTCTAGACTGTCCCAGGAGAGGGGGTGGAAGTGCAAATCAGATGTATGTGTAAATCTAGAAGTGTAAATCAGATTCTACAAGTATGCCTTTGCAACAGGGTATAGGGAAAAAGTTGCCCAACATTCTCAAGATGAAAACCCAAGGACACTCTTGAAGCTCTGGTTATAAATCAATCTTTCCTTCTCTAGAATTAAATGAATGGCCAAAATCTTCTAGGACCTGTGCTCAACAGCTCCACATCTTTGATACAGTGCAGCAAATACCCTGCTGACGTAGGATCACAACATACAATAGCAGCAGAGCACACCACATGGGGGTGGGTTACAGTGCTACAAAATAATTTACATGAGCAGAAGCACTGGCTGGTACCGTGGAGGTAATTATGTTTATTATCTGTGAGCCCACGGTGACAGCAATGTGCCCAGCAATAGCTATATCTCACCAACACAGTAGTCACCCACACTGATAATGTAGTCATGGTCATTTTACAAATTACAACAAAGTAATATCTGAGGAAAATTATTAAACCTGCTAATGTAACAGTGCCTGGTACATGGTTTTAATATTCACTATTTATTATTTTAGTTCTTTGCAATAAAAAGCCTGAAACATCGTTTCCCTTCCAGGGTTTCCGGCTGTGCCTGCGTTTATTCTGGTCCCACGGGGAAGAAAAATTAAATGTTCCATTTTTAACAGCTGACAGACCTGAGTTCTGTACCCTGTCTTGAGACCACAGACTGGCTGCATTTTTTGTGGTTTTTTGTTGTTTCGGTATTTTTTTCAAAGATCCAGTGTCATCTTGCAGTTAAGTTGATGCAGAAAAATATCCAGAAGAACTACAGGTCTGGATTATTGTGTTTGTACATGTGCTTTCTAGAAAAATGAACTTGCAGAGGCCCATGCTAGTGGCTTTAAACAAAACCTGGGGGGTTTTGTGTAAGGCATTTTCTACTGAGAAAGAAATAAGGTGTTGATGACAAACTATTAGATAAGGATTTTTATATAGAATGAAGACCAGACTAAGTGATATGGATTCTCTTGGGCAAGAACCAGTGAGGATGTCAAAGCATGTGCTGTCTTTGGGCTGTGTTCAAATCATCTGCTGCTGCAGCCACCCACCCAGCCAGGGCTGCTTCTCTGCCTCCTGGCGATGAGCAAGCAATGAGCAGGCAGGGTAAGGAATTGCAAACAGCCCAGATATGGCTCCATAGCAGACAAATCCCCTGCTGGTCTACAGGCAAAGCTAAAGGGAAAAACGTGTGTGTCCCCAAGGCACTAAAACTTCCGATACCTCTTGCTATATGTTAGGAAGTCAGTTTGTATTCTAGACCTTATTTTGCCATTAGGCAAATCAACTCTTTGGACAAGACTTGATGAAATGCTGCAGTAAACTGTACAGATTGCAAGCAAAGCCTTCAAACTGATTTCCTCCTTGGCACTTCCCAGCTTGCAGTGCCATTTTAAAAGCAGACAGTTATGATGGGAATTCTGTTGCCTTTGTTTTTTCCTCACATACTGATGTGGTTTGTTCCTCAATGTTCTATTATCCATGAGAGCTCTTGGCATATTACAACTATATTTTTCACTGGCTGAAGCCACATCTGTTTGAATCTTATTCTCTAGTTCTTCTTTTTTTACTTCACCCAAGTAATGCTCCTGATCTCTTTTTTCAGTTCCTGAGTATGCCAAGAAATGAATCTTTGTATTTTCACCACTGTGAAAGTGAATTATCTATGGCAAACATTCTTCATAACAGAAGATAACAGAAATGGTCACCAATGTGCAAAACTGAAAAAAAAAAAAAAGAAAAAGAAAAAGCAGTTATGAGTCATGTTCAGTAAATAATCAGGAAGCAAACATTTAAATAAAAATAACGTATATATTTGATGGAAGTTGCTACAAAGAAATTTGAAGAAAATTCATCTCAACCAAATTAGGACCACCTACAGAAAAGCAAGGCTAAATTATGAACAGCAGTTTTCTTTCTGAAATGGCAAATGAAGCTGCATTAAAAAATAATGAATACGCACAAAAGATAAAAGCACATTTCACCAGGAGGACAGCATTTGCTGTCTTTATATCAGCCTCCCCAGTACTTTTCCTCAGTCTGATGTGACTATGGAGGTGTCTTTCTGTGGAACAGGCTTTTCCTCACTTGCTGTCTGTACTTGTCTTTTCCACCTGCTTGCTTTCTTAACCTCTGCAGAAGATGCTATTAAAATAGCTCTGAATAGTTCTGTGTACTTTAACTTTGGTTAATTGGTGCCTTCTCTCCTCTTTTTTTCAGAACTGTTTTGTTTTCCTAGCCTATATATAAATATTTCCTTTTGACCACATTTCTTCTTCTAAGACCATTTTCTGCTGGGTCCATTTCTTCATTTACACCACACCATCTACTAAGGCATGTGGGGAGGGAGTAGGAATTCACAAGCATGCCTAAAGTGAGTCATTTCACTCATCTATTCATTCCTGAGTGAGATCTCACATTTTTCAAAATTGACTACATTGGAGCCTAATTAAGGAATTAAGTTCCTAATGGTAGGGAGTGACATTGGAAATTGCAGCACACAGATTAAAGGAGGAATGCGTTTTCATGGCATTAATTATTTACATAAGGGAAGAAAATGAGCAAGGGTACTGCTATGAGTAAGGCAGAGAAGTTCTCGTCGGGCAGTGAGATGGGCAGTGAGCTGAGCTGCCCGCACTCTTTAACAACGGAAGTCGTAAAGAATATCTTGGACTTTTCATGTGTGAATAGTAGAGAAACCCACCACTGTTTTTGCAGTGGCCCCTGCGAAGTAGTTCTTTAATCAAACAAATGCTATAGCATTAACCATTTATTAGAGAGGAGGGACAGTGGAGTGAGAAGTGGCTTTCAGGAAGAAGAGTTTTGGCTTGATCGCAGTGTTTATTTTAAATGGTGGCTTTCGTACCCAGGAGGAAGAGCACAGCAGAGTGATGCCTAGGAGCAAGTGAGCCACCAGGCTGCCTCTGCTCCTCCTGCATTGCTCCTGTTGGTGACTGGTTATTTTTAAGATTCAACAAGCATTTTCTCTTGCAGGCATTGTTCTGCAAGAGAAGCTGTGATGTCCTCGGGGATGGAGATACAGATCAGTGCTGCCAGGTGCTACAAAGCCAAAATAGCCTTGGCATCAGCTGTTTTAGAAAAGGCAACATGGCTCCACAGCAACACTTCAGCACAGTGACCTGTGGGTCTGACCAGCACCCATGACACAGTCTCCACCAGGAATGTCCTACCTATAGGAGTACTATGGGAAAACCTCTAGTGTTTGGGGGTTTTTTAAATGATTTGTAGACAATGAATTTACTGATGAACTAGTCAAGCTTTTATAAATTATGCTAAAACTAAAAATGCCATCCTTCTCTGACTACTATATAATTGCCTCAAGAAAATGTAATAAGGACAATATTGATTGACCACACACTTCCAGTGTCACAGATCAGTTATGCCACTGACATTTACACAAGCTCCTTTTGACCTGGAGCATGCAGCAAATTCTCAGTCAAGTAGTAATCTATATTACACTTCCTGGATGTAATAATCTGTTATACACAATTAAAATTGATTAGGTCTTGATTTTCCAGAGTATCTGAGAAATGCACAGTTTTTTCTGAGACAGAGAAGAATTTTGCTTGATTCTAATACATGATAAATCTGAGCCTAAAGTGAAGAATAAGCCTTCTTTTTTCTACCAATAATCGTCTCTTTATTGCAAGAAAAAATTTTCTTCCTCCCTTGGATGCCAGCACAGACACTAAGAGATAATTCTTTTTTCCTTATAAATTACACTCTTCAATGTTCAAACTAATTTTAAACTCACGCTTATCCTGAAACTCATGATAATTGTTGTTACTGATTTTGATGGGTTTTCAGCAACAGATTTATATAATATAATGGTCTGCAATATTATTATGTCATTATTTAAATAGAAGCTCAGCATCACAATTTAATAGATTTCTGAAGTTTTCTATTGGTGACAACAGCACGTCTTTTCCTCTTTTGCCCTTAGCAAGTTCTACCCAGCTTATACTACCTCTCCTTCCACCTTCCATTTTTTCCTAGACTTCTGTTTCAGATGGTTTTGTACTCATTTCAATTTGAGCTCAGAGCTGGATTCTAACTTAAGCCTGATTTCATGCATGTCAGGAAGTTCTCTTACATACACTCCAGGAACCTCCTGGTCAGTTTCCCCTTGGCTGCCTTGTATTTCCAGCGGGCAGATGAGAGGAAGATATGGGTGTCACTCCAAACTAGGCACTCTTGCCTCATTTGGATAGATTTCTGTTGTTGGAGAATCATAGAATCATAGAATATCCACAAGGATCACTGAGCCCTGCACAGGACCACCCCCAAGAGTCACACGATGTGCCCAAGGGCATTCTCCAAAGGCTGCTTGAACTCTGTCAGGCTGGTGCTGGGACCAGTTCTCTGGGGAGCCTGTTCCAGTGCCCAACCACCCTTTGAGTGAAGAACCTTTTCCTAATATTCAGCCTAAACCTCGCCAGACACAGATTCAGGCCATTCCCTTGGGTCCTATTGCTGGTCAAGAGAGAGAAGAAATCAGTGCCTGTCCCTCTGCCTCCTCTTGTGAGGCTCAATGCATTGAACATTTTTTAATGCTTTGGTGCATTAGTGAGAGAGCTGGAGAAATTCTGAGCCCATTTGGCGGAAGAATCTATTAAGGTCTTACCTATCTACCACAAGATGTCTTATTGCAATTCTGATAACAAAGTGTTTGGCAATATAAATGAAAAATCAGAATAACTTCTCTAACACTCTGGTGTCTTCAGAGATGAAAGAACTGGAAGGATCAGAAACTGTACATGCATTTGGGATTATATTGATTTTTCTGAAAGAAATTAAAATAAGGCATATTATACAAGACATAGCATCCAGAGCAAAGGATGATTATTTGCAGAAATAACTGTGATGGAAGGAAAAATGCGAATTATACAATACTATGTCTATTTCCATGGACTTAAAGAGATATCTCAAAGGGAAAAATTCAATGAATTATATCACAATTCTGTTTTACTTGCTTGTTAAAGTATTCAGATCATTACATTACCATGTTAGGAATATTATTCAAACATCTTTTAATATATTTCTGGCCCATATGCAAAGCTTTATTTTATCATTTGCAAATGTACTCTAGTAAAAGCAATAACATACACTGATAGAAGAAAGACCTGTGATGATCATCTGGTTATCTAGTTTTTCCTTCAAGGAGTGTGATGTTTTTATCTGGGAAATCAATTATAAACTCTGTACCGTGTAATTAATTCAGCTGCCTGAATACATTGCCATTTTATGGCATCTAAGAGGTCAGTGTGGCATTGGTGAATATGGCCCAGGACCTACAAAACATCTTCAGCCTCATAGAAGCTGGAGGGCAAACAGTGTGAACTGGGGCATTTCAAGTGCAAGAGAGGTCTGTGTTTAGGAAGCTGAACCAAGATGCCTTGCAGAAAAATTGCTATTTAACTTCCTTTCTTACATTTTTAAGAAAAGCTAGGAGTGCAGGAAATAGCTGAAGACCCTTCACCAGTTCATTCTAGCCCCATGTAAAACAAGAAAAACTGTTTTAAAGAAGATCACAACCTGGATCTATCAAGAAATACACCAGATGGTAACTCAGCCTCATCTATCTCTTGGTTAAATTTATTAAGCTGCATCAGTTTGTACCTCCTTAACCCACTGAGCAGGAAGAAATGTGAGCATTTTGAACATTTTTGATGCTATATTCTCTGCCTAAAGACATACAATTACATCAGGCACACTTTGTGTGTATGCCCTTTAGAGGATGTATGGTTCACTCAAAAAGAAACAGGTTAATCAAATAATTATGCTTCCTCTAGGCTTTACATTGCTGCCAGTCACAAAAATATCCTGAATTTGAACAATCAGAGTTACACACACTATTCCAGATACAATCACATAAGCACCTTATGCAGTGCCACTGATCTCTCCCTGTATCTATCAGAAACAGTTCTCTCGTGGTTACACTTGTCTTTTTCACATGACATTAGTGGGTATAATCATACACTTCTTGGTCAGTACCCTTCCATCTCTTTTTCTTCTACTGTCACTTCTAAATTATGAGTTTCCAGTTAATACAGGAATACCTGCAATTAATCCTGGCAGACATTACTTATCCTTTCATCCTACCTCTATTTTATGTGGTCTAGAGGCTGCTCTATTCTTTGCTTCTTTCATTTGGCTTTGTTGTGTTGCTAACAGCTCCCTGTTTTGTGCCATCAACAGATGTAATTTCTTCTCCTCTGTGCTAAGGTCTTTAATGAAAATACTGAATCAAAGTGGTCCTCAACTTCAGTTTCTGTTCCACTAAGCCTATGCATCTCACATACGCCCATATCTTTGGAGGCCAGTAAAACAGAATTAAAGTATGTGATCTGCTCACACATACCGAGTGTGCAGACCTACAAGAAGAGTTTCTTTATTTAGTATATTTATCAATTTCATCTGCCTCTGTACTTAAATCAAGGAGGAATATTACATGTGAGGAAACTTAAACAGTCCTTTCCTCTTAAATCTGTTACTGAAAATGTCTCAGATTTCATCCTGAAACGTCTGTGCCCCAGGTACTGAGGTAGAGGCAACACACAATGGAGTGTTTTTTCCATCAAGATGATGAAAGACCTCCAAGTCTTTCTTGTAACCCTGATCTTGGTCCATTGCTGGATCTTTTTTTATTTCCTTGATCCATACCTTTGGGTTTTTTTCCTAGGCATAGGGAAAGTGCTGTGAAAGATCACAGGAAACTTGTTTGTGCTGAGACATTTCAGCAAAGATCTTCTTTTTTTGATTTGTCTCCCAACAAAGCCCACCTCTTTTCCCCCAGACCATCTCTGATGTCCAGACTGTGTATTAACAGCAAGTTTCCAGTGCATTACACTATCTGCAGATGCTGTATGATTCTCAAATTCTCTTCCTCCCAGTCCTCCCTCAGCCTGCAGATCATCCTGGACTCTCTTCCAGTGTCTCCAATATCTAAATACAAACCCAGACCTTTTCTTGAAAGGTCCATCTACCCAGCAGCTTGTCTGAAATGATATCCATAGGGAATGCTATGCAAAGAGGGGATAAAAAATTATTACAAGACCTCTGGCTGGGAAGCTCTCCCAGATTCCTGCAACAAAGGATTAGTGGCTTTCTGAGCTGACAATAGCATGCAGTTCAACATGTTTCAAATCAGTATATAAATCTACCCTCCATCAGCTTTCCTAATTGCTTCTATTTTAGTTTTTCAAATGTTCTGTTGGCAGTGAGACCCACAATTTGATTACACACTCTAAGAACAAAAAAAAAGTCCTTTCTCTTGCCTTACTTGTTTTTAATCTGCAGCCTGTAACCATCATAAATGCCCCCTAATTCTGCCATTATAAGAAATACAGAATAATAATTTTCTATCCATTTTCAACATAGTATTCAGAGATTTTTATCATAGTCATGTCTTTTCAAACCTGAGCAATTCTTTCCCATATAATTTCTGGAACATATGCAACAGCTTTCATAATTGTTGTTGTCCTTGCCTGCATAATTTTTTATTCCTATTATATATGTCTGTCCTGGAATAATCTTTAATGTACATGGGTGTCAAGCAGAAGGCATTTCTTACATTCCTTGCATTCACATAAAGGAACTTTATCGGAGAAAGTGAGATCTCAAAATGTTGTGTTATATTTATAAAAGAGTAACACAGCTAATAAGTCTCTGAGAATTGCCTTTATCATAATTTCCTGGTTGACACACAGTATTCTCAAATATATTGTGGACAAGAACTGACTCCCACATAGCAGAGTTATTCAAATTCCCATCTAAAAATTTCAGAATAATTTTCTGGAGTAATTTTCAAGACAGGAATAGGCAAATTATCATTCTCCTTCCTAGAAAATGCTCACCAGGCTTAAAGCCAGCTGTGGCAAGGGCAAAAATCCCTGAAATTTTAGGATAGATTAGATATTCCTTAGGTTTAGCTTTAACCACATAAAAGCCAAGGACATTTAAAACAAAAATGTCAGAATCAACCCCTGACAACATTTGGAATTAATTGAAATTCCATTTTCTCTCTTTCTTCTATTCCAGAGAAAAATAGTGCAACCAATCTAGTTAATGGTCTTCTGTAAAAAACAGCAGAGCAGAATGAGTCATTTTCTCAGTTGGGGATATAGACAAGATTAAGAAGGAATGAAAAAGTGGGGAACATGAGCAGCATTTGTCAAGCTGACGACACGAGAGCATGCCAGCTTCCTTTGTTCCTGAACTGGTAGCAAGCAGCTAGTGCTGGGATTTCCCTGCCATGTCACCTGTTCTCTCACTCTGTTCTCCAGGAAGGAAATCTGCTTCTGCTGTTGTTCTGCAGAACCAAGAACTGAACAATCACTGAAAAGAAATCAGCTGCTGTAGTATCACCCACACCAGACATTTTCTTTCCAACAATCTGTTAAATTTCTTAAGAAGCTCTGCCTCAAAGTGCCAGAAGTTCAGTCAAGAATGAAGGCTTTAGTAAGGTTTTAGCATGGCCGTGTCCATGAAAACCAAAGATTATATATCAACGGATATACACAAAATGTATTCAAGCATCTAGCATTTTGTTATAACATATTTTACTGGTTTATTTTTTTAAAGGTAAATTTGGATTTGGGCTAAAAGGTGAGGTTTGACAGGTAGGAGTGAAAAAATGTTCTTTTTCACAAATACCTTCACTGACTTCTTGGACTCTTTCCACTGAATTTGGTTTTAGTATATTTAAATTCTGCTCTTCATAGGTAAACCATAAACAGAAAAAAGAAAATTTCAGTGATGCTTTATGACTTTTAAGAGACTTTTGCATGATTTATTGATGAAAATATACCTCAAATAACTGGTTGGACATTAAAGGGCAAATGAAATGTTTTTTCTTTAACAGACAACTTGAAAATGAACAGTATAAATAGAACATAGTCATCACCACTTTATTTTATGTCATTCCAATCTACTATCAATTTCTTTTCATATACAAACTTTTTTGTAGTCTTGAATACCTAGAAAACCTGAATCATGAAACATGTTATTTACACAGTGTATGAGTCACAAATAATTACAAATAAGATGTATACAAAATGATTAAAATGTATCATTACATGAAAAGCAAGGAAGATATAGTAGATGTTCCGATTAATTATAAATGCTTACATATTTGTACATACATTTCTAATCTGAAATTGCTAGATGATATATCTGATGATTCTGATCAGGAATACTAGTTCTTATGTTTACACTACTAGAGAGGAAGCAATATTTTTAGACATTATGAGCCACTTAAGAAACATTTATGGAACTGCATAAGATGAAATGTATTCATTAAAAAAAAAAAAACAAAAATAAAATATTTGACATTGCAAAATAGAAGCAATTTCACTCATGCCATAGAGATACATTGTATATTAAACCAATACTGTAAGATGGCATCGCAAATAAATCATAACAGAGCTATAACATTTTAGAAATAAGCAATTCACATGGCATCTGTATCATAAAGTAGCAGATGTACAGTATTATTTACAGTGCAAACCGAAGAGAGAATAACCCCATGAAAATGCAGCAAACGAACTGTTCAAAACATTGATCACAGACCTGATTCATAAAATCTGTAGGCGTATGTGTGGGACGTGTGTAAGAACTGGCCCTTGGACGTGTGCAGTGCTGCTCTGGACGCTGGGAGAGCGGCTCCCCGGTGAGCCCTGACGAGGGCCGGCCACAGCCCCGCTCACAGCGCCCGCACAGGGCCCGGCCAAAGCACCCGTGGCTGAGGCCCCTGTGCCCTCTGCCACCCGAGCACCTGCAGGGCTGCAGCCTCAGCGGCCCATGGAACCCAGCCTCACATCCCAGTGCAGCTCAGGGAAAAGCACCGCCTCGCTCCTGGATGGAATGGCTACACACCAACAGGCTGCACCGCGGTTCTGCAGACTGAGCGGTACCCAGCACACGGAACACTTGCAGAATCCAACCACTGATGGTTTTGCACAGCAAGGAGTGTAGGCTACGGTTTCAGAGCTCTTTGCAGACTTTTAGCCCAAACAAGGACTCCTATTATGTAAAACAGGAGCCACATGGTTTTGTTTTGCGAGGATTACCAGGAGGTAGGAGGCTTGCAATTGTTCAGAGCACGGGGTTTCTGGCACGGCAGTACTGACCAGGGTTTTGACTGTGCTGAAACAATCTGCTCTATTTCTGAAGGCTTAGGACCACCACTGGTCAGTCCTGATTCACAATAACATTCAAAGTTCCTACCACAAAACCTTGCTGGAAACTGAACCCTACTTGCCAAGACCCAGCAGGATATTTGGGTATTGACCATTTGAGCAACCAATCTTTAACCAATGGTATTGACCATTTGAGCAATCAATCTTTAAACAGTGGTTATTAAAAAGTCAAACACCTCCTGCCCCACGGCAGTATTGTAGCTGCTCAGTATAAAATTTACGTATGGAAACTGAGGTGGAACTCCTTTGAGACGGCTGATCAACACGGACCACTGTATTGGAATGGTTTTAGTTCCACAGCTGAAACATGAAATTTGATAAATGAGCTCTGCCCCACAATTGCCCTCATTTGTTTCTTTCCTTCTTATTTTCCTGTATTTCTAGATAGTTTTCATGACACAAGAGAGAGTAGGTGGTACAAATCATGTACCCCTGCCAACATCTGAAATTCCAATTGCTGCAAATTCCATTTTTCCTCAGGATTTGCCACACTGAACTGCACGACCATATGTCTGCACTAGCTGAGCAACAACATGTGTTGTGCCTTTGCATGCCAGCTCTACTGCATAAGGTGAGCCCAGTGAACTGGAAAAGTTGGTCTGCCCCTAGCAATAAACCTAAAATATCCATACAAAACTTCTCACCTGAGATACAGAATTGTTCTGCATATGTTTACTGTGGCCCTTAATCCAGGATTTCCAGGCACTGAGCAGCCCAAAACCAGTTACTGACATGGTTGAAGAGATGTCAAAAAAATCCAGACAGAAAAAAAAAGGTACCACAACAGAGATAAACCATCTTCTCTGTCTGGGAAAGAAAGTCTGCAACATACTACCAGATGCAGTCTGCACATATGAGAACTCGAGTAATGCAGAGACACAGACCTAAGCTATTTTTTTCCTTTTTAAGCAATGGGAGAAGAATAATAAATACAATCTGGGTGGTATCTTGAGCAGCCAACAATGTAACTGACCTGGTGCATTTCATACTGTGTTATTACAGTGTTCAGAAGAACAAGCTCTGTCAACGACTTCCAGTGAATTAGCTACCTTTGGGACTGCTAAAGTCTGCATGGACTTGGTGTCTGGATTGCATTTGCTCTGTAATTCGTACAAAGTCACCAGGTTACTTTTTTTTGCTTTGGAGATCTTTTGGCTTCAAAAGAAAGACAGTGAAGGAAGAAATAAATATTTTACAAGCAGCTGTTATGTGTACCAGTAAATTTTAATGAGGAAAAAACGAGCTCAATAACTTCCCTGTTGTATCACTTTTTTTAACCATATACACAAAAATTTCTTGACTTGTCCTAATAGTCTGTCTTCTTTGATCACCTCTTCAGTGCCTAAGCTCTGAAATAGAGGCATTCTGGTCACAATCAGGATCAAAATGTTTTTCAGTGAGGTTTCTCTGGAGAAACATTTTTTACGGATATTGTGCTACTAATATGACAAGAATTAATTAAAGTGAGCTACCTACCAGAGGACGAGGTCAAGAACTGTCTTGAAGAAAACTTATATGACTTTTTTAAGAATCCAGATAATTTCTCCACTACAGTACACTTCCACAAATTACTGGAAGCAGAAATTAGAAGAGCTTTTATGAAGGTGCCAGTGTCTATGGCAAAGGCTTCGTCAAATACATCCATTATAATAACTCGAGAAACTGCAAAACTGAATAAGCAATGCAAGAACTTTGGAATTTTCTCAGCTGAACTTCAAAGGCTTTTAGTCGTTTTTGATGATCACTAGTAACTCATAAATGAAATTTTGAATCTGTTTATCTTTATGAATCAGGTACTGTGCAAAGGTCATGCACTGAAATAGCTCATTAATTTTCCCTTTCAAATGCATTAATGGGGAATCAGTAGGATGGAGCTCATCACAAGTAAACTAGAAGCATGAGAAAAGAGTATTTGTTGAATAGAAAGGTTACTGTTAGTATTTAGACAAGGCAAAACTTTGCTTGGTCCTGTGAAGGACAAGAAAACCTGTATTTCGATTATAAACATTTATATGAATACTAGCCTAAAACTAGAGGCATTGAAATAGAAGATGTATAGTATATTGTATATTGCTTTTCTTATAGAGTGTATATTATGTTTCTAATATGAAGACAAACGAGTAAAATCTTTCAGGACAAACTAAAAGGACCTCATTGCAACAAACACCATTATAGCAGGTCACACTGTGAAAGCGAGATGTCAAGTCACAACACAGTGCAGTCACGTTGTTAAAAGATAGTCTGAAATACTCTCAGAAGGCTGTTTCGTCCTTCTGCTACCTGTTAGCAACGTATCTGCATGAGTTTTGTAAAGTTTTTTCTTCTTGTTTGAGGTCTCCAGTGGCTTTGAAAAAGGAAGGGTAAAAAAAGGCAAACTGTCCTCAGTTATGCTTTGGAAGAATTGTATCACCAAAGCCTACTCAAAAGGAGGCAAAAAGATAAACTTAAGAAGTATCAATAGAAGTGGAACAGAACAAGGCTGGTTTTTTGCCTCTGAAGAAGGCCCAGGCTATTGGCACTGTTTGCATTTGCTAGAAAATAGAAGTGGCTTATCAGGAGGAGATTCAGGAAAGGCATTTACTGATCCCTCTAAGCCTGCCAGATTTACAAATAGCATCTGCTTTTCCATTTCCCAGCAACTTACGAAGAAAGACCCTTTCCTGTATGCAGGTCTGTGTAAACAGTTAGACACAAAATAGTAATTTTAAAACAAGAAGAATAAACTTTAGATAACAATTTTTTTTCAGAAGCTCATAGGATCAACAGCTATCAAGACATACATTCTGTTATAGGAAGAGCAGTACAAATGTTAAAGCTTTTAAGACCATATATAGTTCACTGCACACACAATTTTCCCATGGCCTACACATATGGCACATCAAGTTTTTACATAGACTCGTGTTCCCATGGAGGGATTAATACTGAATTCTGCTGTGTTATACTGGTGCTGCAGCCTTGAACAACTTGTTCAGTGCCACAGCACAGGCCTGGTTAGAACATACATCATGCATTTCAACTGCTCACAGTCAAAGACGTAAATAACAGAACCAAACTTTACTGTTTTCTGGTTTTTTTTCAAGTACGTAAGTCTTTGGTTAGTAATAAATTCAGTTGGTTCGGGGGAGCAATCATAACTGAAATAGCAACTTTCAACCAGAGGTACTTACTGGAACTTCCAGACTACTAAATCTGCCGAACAAATCCCAAACAAAAAACTGAAATGCAGCATGTGATGGTTTGTATGGACTCTGCTTCTGTTGGCAGGTGGATTCCTTTGCTGAACAGCTAGTTACAGGACAAGTAACCAGATGCAATTTTGCAATTAATCCCATGATTTCAGTGTGGGAAGATCTTGGCTTATATGCTTTCTGAGCTTTTCTGTTCATGCCGTCTGACAGTAAAACTCTAACCTGCCCCATCCCTTCCCAATAGATTGCAGGCTGATGTTTTAAAATAATGTTCAGATTTACAGAGTACTAAAATTAATCTCTTAACCATTAAGTGGACAGAAATCTCTAGGGATGCTGCCTTACCTCCTCTGTGTATTACTAAAATGGAAATACTGTCATTAATTAGATTATCCTTTGTAAGAAATTTTATACGAACCGGTTCAGTCCACAAACAGCGCTCTAAACTGTGATAGAGCTCTAGTGTTCTTAAATGGCATCCAAGATTATTTTAATGCTAAGCAACTATTATTGATAGTGCAAGGTTGTAATCTTGTTAGTGCAGAATACTTGTACAAGTCTCTTCAGAGAAATTTTATAAGACAACATGAAAACAGTATTACAGAACTACACAAAAAGCATTTGCACCAAGGGGATATTCATCCATTTCAACAGGAGTGCGGAGTTTGAGGTGGTCAATCTTCATCTTTTAGGAGGACAAAATATTTTTATCCAGCATCCAAAACAGAGAAGTTTAAAACAAGACAAGCATTCATAAAGCTGAGATTAAAACTGCACTCTACCAAACAGTTCTTTCCCTTTGGTCTGCTCTCAGTAAATGACACACCAGCAATGGGTGGCTCATAATTCTTCCTAAAATTCCCACTCCTAGAATTGAGCATCATGATGAGGTGAAAATCATGAACTCATGAGCAGGTGAAAATCCATATTTCCACAATAATCCAAGTTATCTTCACATATGTCTGATTCTGTTATTACAGATGTTTGTGACCAGCTTAGATAGGAATTAGGCCTCAGATTTTACTTTGGCAACACTGAAATTAAAGGGAAAAGTTGAAAGATACAACTCAAAGACATCAACGTTAATTGTCCTCTAGCATTACCTTCAGAGGAAATGAAGATGAGACTGAATGAATCACCAGCTAGATCACCAATTTCAACTGGTTCCTGGAAAAATTGTTTAAACAAGTATCAGAAATTACTTTCCATTCACACTTCCTTGAATTTCGTGACTCCTGATTAGATGGGAGAGCCAGAATAACAGTTACAGACAACTGGAAAATTGTTATCACTTCTTCTAGGCGAGATATTGCATGCAAAGTTCAATTTGTTCTCAAAGGCTTTGGGAAGAGACTGAACTATGACCTGGTAGGCCTAGGCTGTGAATTTCATGATAATAGTACTAGCTTGTTTTGCAAAAGTTTCTCCTTGTTATAAATTTATCCCATTGAAACATATAAATATAAACCAGTATAGATTTTTTTTAGTAGCATTCAGTTCCTTCTCTAAGGTTGGTCATAGAAGCAGAGTAAAAAGGCAAAGAGAATAAGGGGATTATTTGTGTCTGTGAAATAACTGGTTGGACTCTCCAAGATGGTGATCTGAAAACATCTTAATATTTATGTGTTGCACCCATGAATTGCACAAACAGAAAACACATAGCCTCTTCAAAACACAGTGGGATCCTGCAAAGAACAACTTAAGCAGAATTTTAGTAAACTGAGTAAAGCTTAAATTCATATCAAGAAGGAATGCAAAGTCAGTCCTAGGAGTGAAGCCCACCATATTCAGGATAAAAAAAAAGCCCAAAAAAACCCGTTACTGTTCCCTTAAAATACTTTGCTGAAAAAATACCTATGTCATTAATCTCTGGGCTCTAAAGAAACTGAAGTTTAAAAACTAAAGAGATGAAGATGGCCATGCTTTTCACTGAAGTAAGGATGGATGCTAAAGGTGCATGATTTGGTTTAGAGCAACCCCAAGGGTAGGTGGTAACATATCCGTAATATCTCAAGATGGCTATCAGACGGTGTCCACATATTTTGTATTATTTATCCCTAACTATATTTCTACAAAATTAAGCAGTAATATCATGTTCTATAAAATACAAAGTATGCCATGGAATGAGTAAATAATGTGTAGGATGTGCGATGCAGATAACTGCTGGTGCTGCTTGTCCTGACATTTCTGTTCCACCACTGAACCTTAACACCCTGGTAATAATGGTACACACTGACTGCCAGATAAACAGCACTAATTAATGATGCTAATTAAATCCCAAAATCAAGATTACTCTTGACCTCTTTTACAATGAGGACTTCTGCAAGAACAAAAATTTGCAAAAAGAACTCTAGTTTACAACATATCCAAAAGACAGTGAGCATAAATACTTTACAAATATTTTTCACAGTGATTTGATTTGCTGACATAAGTTATTATTTATACTCTACACTTGTCAATGCCCCAGATCTGAAATGCAGAGAGTTTGTAACAGGTGTGCAGAAAAGACACATCCTACAGAAAGAATTTCTAAAGGAAGTGGTGAAGGTTATTCCTGAGCTATGCATAGGTCAGCTTGTGAATACATAAGTAAAAAGAATTACTTAAATCATAGTAGAAACTGCATGCAACTACTGCCAGCACTGTCTTCAGCTGAGACCCAGCCTATGCCTTGCAGAATTTCTAACCTTGACCAAACAGGCTGAAGTTCCCTATCTGCAGAGGATTGCTGCTCCTTCAGGGTCATACACAGTATGGTAGAATTGCTCTGCTGCAGAAAATAAATAACTGAAGAAGAATGAAGAATGAAGAATGAAGAATGAAGAATGAAGAATGAAGAATGAAGAATGAAGAATGAAGAATGAAGAATGAAGAAGTGGTTTGTTTTGTTTTGTTTAATAAATCCAAGCAAGCAGCAATATGAACTTGCAAAATCATGGCACAGAAGAGAATTCTTTAAAATGCAAACGTTTGAGGCAATGGAAAACAATTACCCACTTTTTAGTAAAGATAAGCTGAGGTTTGGAAATTTCCTTTCACTGTAGCTCTGTTATTAGATTTGGGTTTTGGGAGTTTAGTTTTTATTTTTCAGCTGAATAAATTCAGCAATAAATTATTTCCCCCTCCCTCCTGCAAAGAAGATGGAAATGCCAAGGCAAAAACTTCTTTTTCAGTATTTAAATAATGGCTTTAATGTGACTTTCAGTGCCCAACTTGAGATACTGAACTTTAAAGGGACTGTGGCCAGACTGATTCATCAGATAAAGCAGAAACTGCAAGGTGGATTTAGAAGGTCAATAAAGCAGAATTAAGACTAAACCTTGTCATTTTTCTTTGTGATTCCGATCATTTTTAATGTAATTTTATGGCTAATTTGCTTTCAGTTGAGCATTTTTTGTTGCTTTTTCTCCAGATGTTATGATATTTTGATGTACCTTCACCGCTGCTGCTGAATTCACCCTTCTCTGGCAAGCCCATAGCATCTATATTTAGCTCCATGAGCTACTAATCTAGTTTCTCTGACAACTGCAATTTGTTGCAAGAAATGACTAGTGTTACGTTGTCTCCGAGCTATGAGACCATTTCAGAAATCAGCTTCTTAGCTGACCTTTAAAGCAAGTGAGAATAATGTGCCTGCAATTCCACAGGGTTTGGATTTCATTATCACAGCAGTGTGTATGAGACAGGCTGGCCCTGCTGCACGACTCTGCCTCTCTGTTTTGTTTTCCTGGTAATTATAGAAACTGTTTACTGTACATGGAAAATCTGCAAGTTTTCTCAGCTCTTGAGGACAATACTACTTCTAATTTCCTTTTCTCTGGAGAGTAACAGTTCACAGTGTAGAGGGCTGCATACTATTGATTCTTCCCAAGAGGAACTTTCCCACGGACCATCACTGCGGTGAAAATCACCACAGATGTCGAAGGATCAGAATGGCAACTGCAAACAGAAGAGACTTATGGGAGCAGCGTAGCACAGTGGCAGCCCTGGCTCTTCCCACTGCTATCTGGTTCAGAGATTGACACAAGTTCCTGTCGGAGAATCTGGGTACTCCAAGTGCATAACAACACAATTACCATTTAGGACCGGTCAGATAAAAGCTTTAGTAACTACGATATAGTGAGAGAATGTCCAGCCAGCACCTCACCCTTTGCTCCCCTTTCTTTCCCAAGTGATTGCAGACACTCACCTATATACTGCTCCAAGAAAAAAAAAAAAAGTGAGGAAAAATTATCATTTCAATGTTAAAAAAAAAAATCCATTTCT